>CAJVGC010000582.1:36255342-36412946 GCA_910822075.1 Senecio squalidus | reverse complement strand
AAAGGACTAGTCTTGTAAAGGTTTTTGGAGCTAAAATTCGACCAAAAACTCATCATCCGAGCTTTTCCTTCGGTAGATTTCTTTATTTTTACTATCTTTATACAAATATTCAATTGCATGTAAGATCTAACGGTTGAAAATGTATTTTTACACAAATCTATGACTTTTTATGGTCAAAAACGTTTTTAACCAAAATAACCTTTAGATCCACGGATTTGTAACCAAAAATGTTTTATAAACTGTTAAAAAGATGTTTTAATAAGTTTAAACCAGTTGCATGTCGAAATCTATGGGTAAAAAGACGTTTTTAGCAAAGAAATCACAAAACGGCGAAGAACAGCAAGGAGGTGCGCAGCACCCCCTGACAGGTGCCGCGCACCGGGCTGCTGTTCTTCCCAAAAATCGTCGTTTTGACCGTTTAAAACTTATGTATACGTTCTGGACTTGTTCTAACATTATTACGGGACTGAGATAAACCAAACTAATAATAATGGCGACTTATATTGAACTATTTGGACTATTTTGAGCTATAATATACATGATATTGTGTTTTAGGTGATTTGTGAGCGGAAGTGATGGTACAATTTTTGGGCATGAATTTTGGGCGCGGAAGCGCTGCCCAAATTTCCTCAGAAATTGTAAATCACTTCAGCAAGCAAAAGCACTTAAAGATAATAATCAAAAACGTTAAATCGGACCTTTGGACAAAAACGTGACAATTACCTTTTCGGACTATTTTGACTATACTTAACCTTGACACTTAAAGTTAATAAAGCTTATCTATGTTATTATATAAGAACATAATAATATAACAACTAATTAAACTATCTTGGTATTAATAGGCAATCCGTGATTCCCGGCTCACATATTCCGACCGAGTTTTCAAGTTCTCGTTCTCTTCGCAATCCGTGAGTTACAACCCCTTGTTTTATATAATTTACATGAATTTGGGGGAAACATAAGATTAATTGCATTTTAAAAGCCTTATGAAACAAATTGCAATATATCGAACTTTGACTTTTGACTTATTAAACTTTGACTTTTGACTTATTAAACTCTGACTTTTGACTTATTAAACTTTGACTTTTGACTTATTAAACTTTGACTTTTGACTTATTAAACTTTGACTTTTGGAACGTACTTGGTTTTATTTGAACGACTAATCGAACTCTTATGCGTAAAATATTTTACTTTACTTATACTAATTGGTTCGCTCTCTTTTGACTAAACTAATCATTGATGCTTGTATGCGTACCAACCCTTGATGGAACTATAACACGATCTTAAGTGATGGACGTACGACTCTCTCGCTTTTAAAAATGAAATTACTTAGTGCCCGACTACTTTAGACTTAGACTTTCACACTATTAACTACTTAGCCGTATAGTAATTATGGGTATCGATACTTAGGAAAGAACCGTTCCTTGCTTAGATGGCAGTCTAAGTACATATTACTAAGTACTGATTAACTTCCCGTTTGAGAGGCGGGGAGTTGGGGCCGACACGGTTGGATAATCGGATTAGTGTGAACACTTAAGTTATAGATGCCAAGAGGTTGATACAAGAAAATCTAATTAGTTGCTTACGCATAAACTTATAAACTTTTAAGCGATTGATATACGCTTCTACTGTTTGACTAAATTTGACTATATTTGGTCTTTACAAACTTAGGGCACCAGCAGGGCCGGTCCAATAATTTTTTGGGCCCTGGACGGAATATAAAAAAGGGGCCCTAAAGTAAAAAAAATAATCAAATATGTAAAATTCACGTAGAACATGTATTTGTACCCTAAATGTAATAACGTTAACTACATCTGTTTAACAAACATGCTTATAAAATCTTGTATTTTAATATATTCCTCAGATGGGTTCTCTATCTTTGTTGCATATTCTCTATATTTTTTGGGATTGAAGAAGGCAACCGAGACCGCAATAATTTATCGTTATTAAAGGATTTACTTATTTTTGTTACAGTATGTGTAGTATTATTTTCATTTTATTCTGATGATTCTTAGACAATATTTAAACTCTAACATGACTAGAAAATTAAGTGAACATTCAATCCTTAGCAATATGTTGAGTGCACGGATAAAGTCGTAAGGTGTGTTTAGACTTAAATTTGCTAATCGATTCCCATGAATCCTGTTATGGTAAAAACATATATACATTGGGAAAAAATAGGCCATGAAAAATCATGAAAAAAGATATATCCAAAATCAATAAACAAGAAGAATAAAAAAAACAAAATAAGGAAAGAAAAAAAAACACTACGTCTAAAACTAAATGGAATTGTATTAACAATGTCATATTAAATAGATTTTGGGTTAAAATTAAGATCAAAACACTAAGTGGTGGAGTGGTAATACATCTTCCCCTGTCATAAGGTAGTCAGGTTCGAATCTTGGCTTTGACATTTTTAATCAAAGATATACACCATAATGGGCCCCTAGATTTCGTGGGCCCTGGGCTGTCGCCCTGGTGGCCCAGGGCCGGCCCTGGGCACCAGTCCGCCCATTACTTGGACTTTAAAGTATATAAACCTTAAGCGACTTTTCTCCGCTAATCTCCTTCTTGGAAACTTTTACTTTTATATACTTTACTTATATTTTTTTCGACTATTTAAACTGTAACTCACTCACTACTTTCGTAGTTGACACTTTATCTTATGTTTCAGGAAATTAGTGTAAGCATGATGTGCATGGCATGGACGGGTCAAGGCGGTCGTGTGAGAACCTCTTTGGGAAAAGACTTGGCCATTTGTTTTGGGAATTTTTAATGAAACTTTTTAATCGTGTATCAATGTACTAAATTATCGTGTCTTGGTCGTTCGAATGGATTTGTAAACACTTTTACTTTTAATTAATGACTTGATTACCGTTATGTTTTATATGGCCTGTGTAAATATTTTCCAGCTCTTCACATTCCGTGTTTCCGCTTTAGCGGGGTGTGACAATATGTATAGATCTGTATTGGGTTATGTACCTAACCCACATTCCTCTGTAGGCTGCTACTACGAGCGGATGTTATGACCGTAATATTAAACTGTATGATTAAACTGGTTGCCTTTGGATTAACACACCTTAGGCTAGGGGATTAAACTGATTGGTTCAGGATCGAGATGTATGACTACTTAGGCATAGTACCTTTCACTATTGGATGAATACAAGATAGATGATTTTAAACTTACTGATTTACTGAAACTTGTCTATGGGTCACTTTTACTTTAAAATTGCGAATAATTCACCAACATGTTGTTGATGTCGTTTTAACGCTTTGCAGGAAATTGAGGATTTCCGTTGATCATGCCATAGTTTGTTTTTGGATCGCTTGCTTTTGGGAAAGTTGAATTGAACTGTTATTTTAATTTCCATGACGATCCTTTTGTTGATTTCTTTTGGAATTGTATTCGTGCTTCGCGTCTCATCGCCTTGACTTATTGATGTATTTTGTAACATTTGGCATGATCAATTTAATTTGATGTTTTGTTTATCGGTTATATTGTTGTAATCTTGACTTTGATATTATAACTGGAACGCTCCGTGTTTCCGCTTCCAAGCGGGGAGTGACAACTAGTGTATACAGTTTTGTTTTAATCTATATATAAATCGTTAATAACTTATATATTTTCTTTTTTAATTGAGGTTGAGCATAATCCAGCGGATGGGACTTATGAATGTAGCTGTATGCATTTTTCTCGTCATGGTTATCTCTGTCGCCATATATTTGCTGTTTTTCATCGTAATGACATTCCTGAGATTCCGAGTCAGTATGTGCTTAGGCGTTGGAGGAGGGATGCATTGTCAGCTGATATGATCAAACTCCAAAACAAGTATCGTGACAACAACCATGTTGATAAGTTGGCGTATGCAATATATACAGATGTGAATTATTGTATTCGACTTTTAAGCAATAACGTGGAGAAGTGTACTGTTTACCATGAAAAGATCACTCAACTGAGAACTGAAATGGAAGTTGATCTTACGGACCAACTGGTGCTTTCAAAGAAAGATATTATGAAGTCTGTAATTGGTGTATCGAGACCTGATAATATTGATGTTGAAGTTCCTAGTGGTATAAACAACAAAGGCTGTCGTAAGAGAAAAAGGAAAGTTGGTGCTCGTGAAGTAGCTGCTGCGAAGAGCAAAAAGAAAAAGAGGTTGTGCAAAAAGTGTAACAAATATGTGCGACACGACTCTAGGAACCATGACCGTGAAATGGCAAAGAATTTGGCCAGAAAAGCAGAGAAGGCGGCCAAAAAGGCGGCAGCTGAGGCTGCAGAAGAAGAAACAGAAGAAGAGTACTCCGGTGATGAAGATTTCACTATGTATTATGAAAGTACTGAAGAAGAGGACCTTTGATTTTGTTTACGATTTATGTGTTTTTTAAATAATTGAATTTTATGCTTTATCATGTTTGATTACTTTTTTTTAATAATTTGAATTTCATTTGAGTTCATTTTTGTGTTACGTGTTCATTTGAGGAGTTTACTTTTTACTTAATGTATTTACCAGTTTATAAATATGATATTCACTGGTGAATATCATATGTATACACTGGTATATACATATGATATTCACCGGTGTATATTGACCCAAATGAGTTACATTTTTCGTATATAAATTATTTTCTAGTGTATACATACTATATTCACCAGTGAATATAAAACCAAAAAAAGTAATATTTCTTAGTGTATACATATGATATTCACTAGTGTGTATATCTATATATTATGTAATATTCACCAGTGTATATTTAATATGATATTCACTAGTGTATAAGAGTTGAATTATAAATACCTTTTAACTTATAATAGTTGGATTAATTTACTGTGTACATATATATTTACCAGTGTATATATTGTATTCACTAGTCTAAAGTGTGTATATTCATTAGTGAATATACTGTGTATACACTAGTGTATACACTATGTATTCACTAATGAATATTATGTATACATTGGTGAGTACATTACTGAATACACTGGTGTATACATCATATACACCAGTGTATATTATGTATACACTGCATATAAAACCAAAAGATTATAACATTCATGAAAATACATTAGTAATTATAAACCAAAAAGACTTTTAACATACATTGAAATGCATCAGTAATTATATATACATCACCACCATTTTTTAGAATTCATTAAAAACATTCAAAAGTAATCGATAACAAACATTCTGTATAACTAATTTGACATCAAGTCTGCAGTTTTTCCTTCATACTTTTCACAACATTTCCCGCTTCACTATGTAATCGACTCTATACGAGGCTGCAGTAACTCCTTTTGTGCGTGAGCGACTATCTTCTTTCTTTCATTGAATTCCAGAGCTGCAAATCTTCGTGCTTCTTTTGTTACCAGTAACCTCTTTTTATTCACTGGCGATAACAAGATTTTCGATATATACTTAAACTGCAGCCTTTTCAATGCTTGTTTCTGTTTCTCTCTTCCTCCAATATCCAACCCACACTCCCAATTCTTCAAAGGGCCCCCAAAATACGTGTCCATGTGTCTCATCACGAAAACTGCACAATCTATATGGTTATCTAATGTCCTCCAAATCATGTTCGGTCTTTTGAGCTTTTGTCGTTTCACAGGTGCAACTTTTTTGTGATTAACAGCTTCCAGATGTCTTACAAACATTGAGTGCTGCACGATTAAATACACAATATATACATTAGTGAATATACTGTGTATCCACCAGTGTATATATATATATATATATATATATATATATATATATATATATATATATATATATATATATATATATATATATATATATATATATATATATATATATATATATATAAAAACCTAAAGTATGTTGATCGACTTACCAAGGTTTTCACTTTGTTCCCTTACTTAACCTCAATACTTACATCTACTGCATTGTTATCGATTATGTTGACCGATACATGCTTGAGGTTGAATACAACCAGATAGAAATGTGCCCAGTGAATAATCGGAAAGAAATCCTGGTTACATGTAATTTTTGTTTAGTACTCACATAAACCTTTTTATAGCAAATCATTCGTTATTAATTAATACTATTTATTTACGATAACATACCAGATCCAGGTCTTTCATTGACAGTAGTTGTTCGTCGAATTGCATATATTCACCAATCCTTTGCTCGAATTTTTCAAAAGTATCTTCTTTCGCATTGAATTCGGCATCCAGTAAATCATCCATCTATATGTATTGAAAAGAAATTTAATTAAAGTTTCAAAATAAGTAATCTAAATGAAATTAATCTTTAATAATCAAATTTTTACCCAAATAATAGTGGGAAAAAAGAATCTACGAACTGCGTTTTCGTCAAGTTGTCCGTTTTCATAATTCAAGACAGTTGACATACAATCAATAGCTCCATTTATGACGCATGTTTTTGGGCACAGGCTTTCAAACGTACCACGTACATGCATTGCTCCTATTGTTGGTTCAAATAGTATATCACTGTCACAATAAAAAATATTCGTTTTGTGAATATATATTTTTTTTATTATAATGCACCAGTGTATATATATCATATACACCATTGTATATATATATATATATATCATATACACCAGTGTATATATATATATATATATATATATATATATATATATATCATATTCACCATTGTATATTTATATATATATCATATACACCCGTGTATATATATATATATCATATACACCAGTGTATATATATATATATCATATACACCATTGTATATATATATATATATCATATACACCAGTGTATATATATATATATATATATATCATATACACCAGTGTATATATATATATAATATACACCAGTGTATATATAAGCTACATTAAAAACTTAGCATTAATGAATAGATATGCTTACTTAACACCATGTCTCAATGAGTAGACTTCTTCATCTACACTTATTTCTTCATCTGTGTAATCTTCCCATGGATCAACAATTCTGTTCTCATAAGGAGAAGTGTACGGATGTGCGATTACCAATCGTTTTTTCCTTGGACCAGATGTAGAGGCAATGATCTCCGAATTTGGATTTAATTTGACGTCAGCAGTCATCACCTTATTATCATTTATATTTTGTTCTTCTTGATTTTCAGTCGGAACGATATCAGTAATCAATGTATCATCTGTGTCCATTTTATCATCATTTGTTCCCTGATATGAATCGATGTCAAATTAAAACATTTTATTCACTAAATACACTTACACTGGTGAATATACACTAGTGTATATTGTGTATACACTGGTGAATATGATGTATACACAGTGTATATTGTGTATACACTGGTGAATATACACCAGTGTATATTGTGTATACATTTGTGTATACATAATATACACCAGTGTATATTGTGTATACACTGGTGAATATGATGTATACAACAGTGTATATTGTGTATACACTAGTGAATATACACCAGTGTATATTGTGTATACATTGGTGTATACATAATATACACCAGTGTATATTGTGTATACTCTGGTGAATATGATGTATACACAGTGTATATTGTGTATATACTGGTGAATAACAGAAGAGAAGGAAAATGTTGCAGAAGTGGTGAAAAAGGTACTGATGGAAATGAATAAACAGAAAATGAAAAGGAAAGTTGAAAGAAAAAAAAAAAGAAGCTGCTGAAGAAGAAGGTTTTCGAAAACTTAGAATTAAGAACACTCCAAAACCATTACACGACGCAACAACCACCCTCACTGAAAGCCAGATGGAGTGTTTGACAGATATTGGTTTTGGGAAAGTTTGAACAACAAACTGGACACAATTCCAGGAAGACTCCCATATTTTGTTTTAAAGAATTTTGACGAGAAGCAGATGAGAATAACACTAGACAACGGTGAGTTCATCCCCATTACAGCTGATCAAATCCATGATATGCTTGGAATTCCAAACAAAGGGGTTAAGATCACATCAATGGAATACCACGACGATGTGCGTGAAAATTGGAAATTAAATTATGAGAACGAGAAGAAAAAAATTGTAATAACTGCAACGGCTGTGAAAGACAGAATCATGCAATGCAGATTGCCCAGCTGGGATTTTGTAATAAATTTTTTGGTGCTGTTTGTAAACACAATGGGCCTCACCGACAAAATGGAAAATCTAGACACAAATGTTGTCGGCTATCTGAAGCAAGGAGTCGACATCAAGAACATAAACTGGTGTGACTACATCCTTGAGCTCGTGAAAAGAGGAAAGTCCAAGTGGAATGAAAAAGAAGAAGAATTCTACTCGGGACCAATAAGCCTTTTGATGGTACGATTCCTTAAACTTGTCTATATATTTTTAATTACTAGAAATAAAGTGTATTCACTGGTGTATACACCAGTGAATAAACTGTGTATACACTGTGTATTCACTAATAAATATACTCACCAATGTATACAATATACACTGGTGTATATTATGTATACACCAATGTATATTCATTAGTGAATACACAGTGTATACACAATATACAAAATATTCACGAGTGTATACATAATATACACTTGTGTATATTATGTATGCACTAGTCAATTCAGTAATGTACTCAACAATGTATACATAATATTCACTAGTGTATACACATTATACACAGGTGTATACACAATATACACAATATACACAATATACACTTGTGTATACACAATATACACAGGTGTATACACAATATACACAGGTGTATAGTGTATATTGTGTATACACCAATGTATATTAATTAGTGAATACACAGTTTATACACTAGTGTATACAAAGTTTATTCACTAATGAATATACAGACTATAGACTAGTCAATACAATATATGCCAACTAATGTATATTCTAAATATTAATTGTAGCTTCTGTATTTGGATAATACCATTGTTCGAGGTATGGATGTTCCTCGAAGAAGACCCGCATTGGGAGTCTGGAATTTCAGTCTAATTAAGAAGAGACAGGAACTGGAAATGAAAAATGGAGTTTTTGGGAAGGTGAAAAAGAACAGATATGTACCTGAAACTGACATGGAAACAAAATGTGAAAGTGAAAGTGAAGATGACGAGGCAAGAAAAGAGGACCAAAGAGATCGACAAATCTACAAGGAAAGACTCGAGATGTATCTTAAAGAACCGACAAACGAAAAGGTAATTTCAATACATATCAGTGAATAGGAATACAAGTTTATTATTTTTTTTCTTTTTCTTTTTCATTGAAATGATGTGAATTACTATGTTCTTGTAGGATTGTATTCTATATGTAGAAGAAATGCACGAAACAATCAATGATCAAAAGAGAATTGTCACGTTTATGCTGGGGAACTATTTGAAGACTTTCCCGAAAAGTGAATCTCTGAATAAGTGGAAAGAAACTTTTATAAAATTCTACGGAGAAGATTTTGAAATCCCAGAAGCAAGCGGTGAAAAATCAAAACCGGCTGAAGAGGGAAATGATGAGGCTGAAGAGGGAAATGAAGATGAAAATGTTGAAAATAAACAAACTGGAAATGTTCAAGATGAAGATGACGTTGATAAAGACGATGGGAATGATGGGAAGGATGACGGTGGGAATGATGGGAATGATGGGAATGATGACGGTGGGAATGATGGGAAGGATGACGGTGATGGGAAGGATGACGGTGGGAATGATCGGAAGGATGACGATGGGAATGATGGGATGGATGGCAAAAATACAGGGGAGAACAAAGGGACTACTTCAGCAGATCATGACGGTGAAGGAAAGGGAAATGACAGTGAAGATGGGAAAGATAAAGAAGATGGGAAGGATGGCAAAAATACTGGGGAGAAGGAAGGGACTACTTCAGCAGAACATGATGTACCCGATCAAGATCGACAAGTGAAGAATAAGGAAGATGAGGTTGTGAAGGAAGTGCTTGATGACATCGCAAAAAAATTCCCTGAAACCAACTCGGATATTAATACTGAGAATGATCAGCAAAACCTTTCCCCGGTAACTGTAGATGATGATTTCCTTTTAATAGTTGATAATATTATAGAAAGTTATATAGAAAGAAAAGAATACGCTGAAATATATATTCCTAGTTTTAGTCTTGGCCTGACACAAGAAATTGGTAACAAACAAATGCAGCAAAAATTGAATGATTCAAGGGAGGTGTCGAGTGCCCAGAAAGACACGGCGGGCGATCAATTTCAGGTAATAATTTTTTTTCTTATAAATTGATTATGTATACACAATTGTAAAAAGAATAATATTCATCAGTGTATACATAATATACACTGGTGTATATTATGTATACACTAGTGTTTATTATGTATACACCAATGTATACACAATATACACTGGTGTATATTCACCAGTGTATACACAATATACACTGGTGTATATTATGTATACACCAATGTATACACAATATACACTGGTGTATATTATGTATACACCAATGTATACACAATATACACTGGTGTATATTCACCAGTGTATACACAATATACACTCGTGTATATTATGTATACACCAATGTATACACAATATACACTGGTGTATATTATGTATACACCAATGTATACACAATATACACTGGTGTATATTCACCAGTGTATACACAATATACACTGTTGTATACATCATATTCACCAGTGTATACACAATATACACTAGTGTATATTATGTATACACCAATGTATACACAATATACATTGGTGTATATTCACCAGTGTATACACAATATTCACTGTGTATACATCATATTCACCAGTGCATACACAATATTCACTGTGTATACATCATATTCACCAGTGTATACACAATATACACTGGTGTATATTCACCAGTGTATACATAATATACACTGATGTATATTATGTATACACCAGTGTATTTAGTGAATAAAATGTTTTAATTTGACATCGATTCATCTTAGGGAACAAATGATGATAAAATGGACACAGATGATACATTGATTACTGATATCGTTCCGACTGAAAATCAAGAAGAACAGAATATAAATGATAATAAGGTGATGACTGCTGACGTCAAATTAAATCCAAATTCGGAGATCATTGCCTCTACATCCGGTCCAAGGAAAAAACGATTGGTAATCGCACATCCGTACACGTCTCCTTATGAGAACATAATTGTTGATCCATGGGAAGATTACACAGATGAAGAAATAAGTGTAGCTGAAGAAGTCTACTCATTGAGACATGGTGTTAAGTAAACATATCTATTCATTAATGCTAAGTTTTTATATATATACACTGGTGTATATGATATATATATATATATATATATACACTGGTGTATATGATATATATATATATACAATGGTGTATATGATATATATATATATATACACTGGTGTATATGATATATATATATATACACAGGTGTATATGATATATATATATATAAATATACAATGGTGTATATGATATATATATATATATACACTGGTGTATATGATATATATATATACAATGGTGTATATGATATATATACACTGGTGCATTATAATAAACAAATACATATTCACAAAACGAATATTTTTTTATTGTGACAGTGATATACTATTTGAACCAACAATAGGAGCAATGCATGTACGTGGTACGTTTGAAAGCTTGTGCCCAAAAACATGCGTCATAAATGGAGCTATTGATTGTATGTCAACTGTCTTGAATTATGAACACGAACAACTTGACGAAAACGCAGTTCGTAGATTCTTTTTTCCCACTATTATTTGGGTAAAAATTTGATTATTAAAGATTAATTTCATTTAGATTACTTATTTTGAAACTTTAATTAAATTTATTTTCAATACATATAGATGGATGATTTACTGGATGCCGAATTCAATGCGAAAGAAGATACTTTTGAAAAATTCGAGCAAAGGATTGGTGAATATATGCAATTCGACGAACAACTACTGTCAATGAAAGACATGGATCTAGTATGTTATCGTAAATAAATAGTATTAATTAATAACGAATGATTTGCTATAAAAAGGTTTATGTGAATACTAAACAAAAATTACATGTAACCAGGTTTTCTTTCCGATTATTCACTGGGCACATTTCTATCTGGTTGTATTCAACCTCAAACATGTATCGGTCAACATAATCGATAACAGTGCAGTAGATGTAAGTATCGAGGTTAAGTACGGGAACAAAGTGAAAACCTTGGTAAGTCGATCAACATACTTTAGGTTTTTATAAATATATATATATATATATATATATATATATATATATATATATATATATATATATATATATATATATATATATATATATATATATATATATATATACTGGTGGATACACAGTATATTCACTAATGTATATATTGTGTATTTAATCGTGCAACACTCAATGTTTGTAAGACATCTGGAAGCTGTTAATCACAAAAAAGCTGCACCTTTGAAACGACAAAAGCTCAAAAGACCGAACATGATTTGGAGGACATTAGATAACCATATAGATTGTGAGATGTTCTAAACCACTTTGTACGACTATATTTATAATATGACAGGGGAATCTCATGTGAAAAAATTGACCTTCTAAAATTTTTGGTAAAGATGTAGACAATCTTGTAATACATTTAGTATTATCAGATGCATTGTCAAAAGAAAATACTCAAAGTTTTAATTTTAACTTTAAAATTTTGAAACGTTGTCATGAGTGTGTCATATAAACGATCACGAGAATGTGGATAACCAAAAGATTCAAAATCTATAGTGCATTTAATCATTTTCCATGGGGATGGGTCAATCCAATGGCATGTTACACAAACGTAAGTATATACTAAATTATTGTGGAGCACTTCACACATTACATGTTATACACACGCGACCGAAAATGTTTGAATGTATTTTATCATATCTTTTTTAGCTTTTGACCACATTTTTATAGCATCTCTTTTTAGGGAACGACGACTTACCTGACAATATTTTGGCTGTAGCGTTTTCTTAATCAATCTAATAACGCATGGTCGAACGTAACCCTTCATGAATCACCATTTTCATGCCTTCAAAACGAGTAATTGTTTGATCAAATGCCCACTTAGCCCATTTTCATCAATTTGCATTTGATCATGTTCGAACAACTTTTTGTTCAAACAAGAATTTTTTCAATGTCGTGCCAAACTAGAGTTTCCATTTGTTTTAGAAAGCTTCCACATCTATTATATAATGCAAGGTTTTCCCCGCCTTTCAAAACGAGTTCAAAATGGTTTCAAATGGGGGCAGTCTGACCTTTCTTGCTTAGCACTTCGTAATCTTTTTGTGGTGGTAGATGGTGTCGAAGATGAAGAATTTTTTGAGTTTGAACAACTAGATGCCCTTTTGATGGATTTGTAATAGTCGTAAGAAATTGTGAAGTTGGTGTAGTTTTAGCTACAAGAAACCTCAATTTATATAAAATAAAACCAAATAACCCTTTATCACAACTGTTAGTTTTTTATGACCATTAATAATGGTTGTTGAAAAGTTAGTAATAAATAATTTACCATTAAATTTAACAATAAATGTTTCAACCATAGCCGTTGGTGAGAATAGATGAAAGTTATGTATTTTTGTAGTGGTGTAGTTGTGTCAACAATAAAGTCACCATAAATTCACCATAAATTAACGACTGTGAAGATAATAAACATATTCAAACATTACATCATGATAAAGCATTCTAACATTATATTTGGATCAAATGATGACAATAATAATAATAAGACTTAATAAATAGAAATTTTCATATTATAAAAATCTTAAAGCTTTAGATCGTTAATTTTCCAAGCAAGCCTTCTATTGTTGTGTCAAATTAGAGTTTCTTGACGAAAATATAAACCTTATAAAGTGTTTATATATTTCCCATTATCATATGATGGTTTTCTTGTATTTTATTATCAAACCTTATATATAACATAATTAGAAACTTGTATAATCTTTATCATATTCCAACACGTTATCAGCACGAGAAGCTTTAATCGAGAAGCTTAGTACAAGTGAAAGGTCTATCCACTTTAATCAAGGTAAGTAATCAAGGTTAGCAACTTCTATAGACATAATATGAAATTTAATTAAAGAGAAAACAATCAAAATAAACAAAAATTAATCTTATTTACTATTAGTTACCATGTATATGTAGACAACTAACATTTACAACTTTTTTCTTAATTTGATACAAACTCCTTGTTAAATTTAACTCTTATATATACGTATATTGTTAAATACTAACCTTTTCCATTCTTATTTATAATTTCTAAATTTATCTAATTATTTACTATCTTTAATCTATATATTTAAATTATTTATAATTATATTGGGATGTGTGACGATCGAGATAGATATAGATCTTTGCGTCCAACGGACATGTTAGATATTATTGGGACAGAGGGCTTGACGTATGTGTTGATCTGACTGGGTCATCACCCTTAACGCAGACATGATGGTTGATATTATTCCTGGTCGTGTTGTGATTAATGCGGCTCATTGTAAGCGCATCAAGTATGTTGTGAAATGTACCGCTTTAGGTTATGGTTTTCTCCCCTTTTCATTTTCTTCTTTTAGAGAGCTAGAGAAGGATGATGTTGGCCTGTTGAAACGGATTCAGAAGTTTTCCATGTCTCAAGACATCGGTTCGCGTGCTGCTGTTCATATTTTTAGTAATAATAATAATAATAATAATAATAATAATAATAGTAATAATAATAATAATAATAATAATAAAAGAATAAGAATTAATAATAGATATAATAATAATAATAATAATTAATAATAATAATAATAATAATAATAATAATAATAATAATAATAATAATAATAATAATAATAATAATAATAATAATAATAATAATAATAATAATAATAATAATAATAATAATAATAATAATAATAATAATAATAATAATAATAATAATAATAATAATAATAATAATAATAATAATAATAATAATAATAATAATAATAATAATAATAATAATAATAATAATAATAATAATAATAATAATAATAATAATAATAATAATAATAATAATAATAATAATAATAATAATAATAATAATAATAATAATAATAATAATAATAATAATAATAATAATAATAATAATAATAATAATAATAATAATAATAATAATAATAATAATAATAATAATAATAATAATAATAATAATAATAATAATAATAATAATAATAATAATAATAATAATAATAATAATAATAATAATAATAATAATAATAATAATAATAATAATAATAATAATAATAATAATAATAATAATAATAATAATAATAATAATAATAATAGTAATAATAATAATAATAATAATAGTAATAATATAATAATAATAATAATAATAATAATAATAATAATAATAATAATAATAATAATAATAATAATAATAATAATAATAATAATAATAATAATAATAATAATAATAATAATAATAATAATAATAATAATAATAATAATAATAATAATAATAATAATAATAATAATAATAATAATAATAATAATAATAATAATAATAATAATAATAATAATAATAATAATAATAATAATAATAATAATAATAATAATAATAATAATAATAATAATAATAATAATAATAATAATAATAATAATAATAATAATAATAATAATAATAATAATAATAATAATAATAATAATAATAATAATAATAATAATAATAATAATAATAATAATAATAATAATAATAATAATAATAATAATAATAATAATAATAATAATAATAATAATAATAATAATAATAATAATAATAATAATAATAATAATAATTGTTTGAGCAAGAATCGACAGGCTCAGTAACTTGGGTTAGATTGATCACTCTCTTGGCCTCCTGCTCAAGCAGTGCAAACCTAACAGACTCTTGGCGAGTCTAAGGTGGACAAGAGATTGATCGGAATGGCTTGAAGGAATATGATTAAGTATTCCGGTCAGTGAATATGTGAGGAAGATGATGATGTTCTGTCCAAAACCTGAAGTGTTAAGTATTTATACCCAACACTTCCAGGTATTAACAACGTATGGCAATGATGACCATTTATGGCTCATCAATAGGATTCCACTGGCTATTAACGTCTATGTCATTAATATAACTTTATTAATGCTCTGACGGTTACACTCAAGGATTAGGCTTGAGTGTCTGACTGGTAGGATGTCAGGAGTATGATACTGTGAGACGAACTCCAAAACATCAGTGTCTACACAAGTCCTTATACATGTCAGGCCATGAGTGTCGGACTGAGCGTTGGATGCCGGGGCAGATCTCCGGACACGGGGCCTTGGTTCCCTGACACGGGGCCTGGCTCCCGGGACACGGGACTTGGCTCCCGGACATCGGGGTTTGGTTCCCGGACACGGGACTTGGCTCCCGGACACCGGGGCTTGGTTCCCGGACACGGGGCCTGGCTCCCGGGACACGGGGCTTGGCTCCCGGACACCGGGGCCTGGTTCCCGGACACGGGGCCTGGCTCCCGGGACACGGGGCTTGGCTCCCGAACACCGGGGCTTGGCTCCCGGGACACGGGGCTTGGCTCCCGGACACCGGGGCTTGGTTCCCGGACACGGGGCCTGGCTCCCGGGACACGAGGCTTGGCTCCCGGACACCGGGGCTTGGTTCCCGGACACGGGGCCTGGCTCCCGGGACACGGGGCTTGGTTCCCGGACACGGGGCCTGGCTCCCGGGACACGGGGCTTGGCTCCCGGACACCGGGGCTTGGTTCCCGGACGCGGGGCCTGGCTCCCGGGATACGGGGCCTGGTTCCCGGACACGACCGGGACACGAGGCTTGGTCTTGGGCTCACGTTCCGAGTTCTGGTCTTTTTGTCAGATTTAGTGGGCCGAACCCAAATGTTAGGATTGATAAGCTATAAATATAAGCCATCACCTACTAACACTATCATGCCCACCAGTTAGGTTTTAAAAATTAGGTTTTGAAGCCTAACTCTTCTGCTTTTCGGTAAGTTTTTTTTTTTTTTTTTTTTTTTTTTTTTTGTTTTTGTTTTGTTTAGCCGGTGCCGGCAACTTTGGCTTGGTAGCCGGCATATAGCCGGCACTTGTGTGCCGGCGGCTTGGTTTGTTAGCCGGCATATAGCCGGCACTTTTGTGCCGGCGACTTGGCTTGGTAGCCGGCATATAGCCGGCACTTTTGTGCCGGCGACTTGGCTTGGTAGCCGGCATATAGCCGGCACTTTTGTGCCGGCGACTTAGGCTCGGTAGCCGGCGACTTAGGCTCGGTAGCCGGCATATAGCCGGCACTTTTGTGCCGGCGACTTGGTTTGTTAGCCGGCATATAGCCGGCACTTTTGTGCCGGCGACTTAGGCTCGGTAGCCGGCATATAGCCGGCACTTTTGTGCCGGCAACTTTGGCTTGGTAGCCGGCATGTAGCCGGCCCTTTGTGCCGGCGAAATTTTATTTTTTTTATTTTTATTTTTTATTTTTTTTTTATTTGTAACGGAGGCCTCTCTTTTTTTTGCAGGTGAGTTTTCTCGTTCCAATCAGAAGCGCCGTTTTTTGCGGGTAAGTTATTGTTGTTTTTTCCATCTTCGCAACCTGAGTCTTATATTTATCTTATTTGAATTGTAGCAGTTTGTTATAAAAAGCTGAAATGGCTTCCCGAAAAGAGAAAGAGGTTAGGAAATGCAGTAGTGGCATTGATGATGTTAAGTTAGCGGATTTAATAACTAGGTTTCCATGCCTTATTTCCTTCAATCCTGTAGCGCCTACCATAGACCAACGTGCCACTGAGCCTCCTTCAGGAAAAATTACTTTATACACTAACCTTCTTACTCATTCAAACCTTAGACTTCCATGTAGCTCCTTTTATATGAAAGTGCTAACTCACTATAAAATTGGATTTGCCCAAATGCATCCTGTAGGTGCTGTTAAGGTTATAATGTTTGAGATGTTGTTGGTGCTTGTGGCAATACTGTTCAGCCTTCTGCATTTGTTGGCACGCCATCTGGTCAACGTTTTGTGCCTGCCTGGTCATTTTGTGTGGGTGACAATGGGCAAACCGTTGGATCTGTTAGGGATTTCATGGACAATGTTGTCCCTCCTCAACTTGTTATGCAGTCAAAGCTGCAAGGAACTTCTGAATTGTTGGATGATGCTGATATGAGCCTTTTTCATGGCTTTATGGGACATATACTTGCTAGGCAGCGTATATGTGAAGATCATGAAAAATTGAAAGTTAATTATTCGGATCTGAAGAAAGAGGTGGAAAGTTTGGCTGTGGTTAGGAAAGATCTTGAGGCCGAACGTGAGATCGTTTCCAGCCGGGACAAGGAGATTAGTGATCTTTCTGCCAAGGTGTCCAACTTAGAGAAAGAGAGGGATGGATTGGTAAGGAAGACGCAGGAGTATGAAGATATCCTGGCTGCAAAGGATAAAGAGTTGGCGACAGTGACCAAGTCTTTAGAGGTTGAGAGACAGGCAGTTGAGTCTCAGCGCCAGCAACTTGATGCGGCCGTTCAGGGTAGAAAAGACCTTCTTGCTGTTTTTCCTGAGTTGTTCAAGCTATTACTTGATCATCCTGATGTGATGAATTTGATGTTGGAAGTTAATCGGGCTGCTCATGCATTTGGCAAACACATTGTAGGGACCAAGTTGCGATCCGTTGCCGGTGATGCAGTGCTACCCTTTCTTGATCCTTTGGTACAAAGTCAGATGCGAGCTGCTAATGCTTTGTTTGAAAACAAAAATTTTCCTATTCTGGAGCGCATTGTCCAAGACTTGAACATTTCTATTGAGGATCTTCTTGCTATTGTTACACCACCAGTGTCTATGCCACCAGTTTAGTTTTTGCTCTTTTTTATATGTTTGAACATTTTCCCTTTCTGTTATGAATATCAGCTTTATAAGCTTTATGTTTTGGATATTTTGTTTGACTCTATGAGTGATTTCTTTTTAATAATAAATGTTTATCCGTTGGATATTTATTACTTGTTTGCTATTTAAGCGTATTATATCAGTGATATATTATTTGGTTAACCGTTTATTTGTATTACTCGCGAGGTATGTCGCTTCCCTATGGGAAGTGCATATCTTTTCTCAAGTAGATGAAAAGACGTGTTTGCATGTTTTGGCTTAGACATGAGTGTCTTATTTGGCCTTATGCTTGTGATGTTTGAACAATGTTCAAAAAGTAGAAAGATAATGCAGTGCATAATTGGGATAATATCAGACCAAACGTTTTTATTATAAGGCATGGTATCCATGTCCTTGACAGAAATAAAGATTAAATTTCAACAAAACAAGAAAATATAGAATAAAAGTTTATCAGACCTTGATCTAGGTTTAGTCTATGTATATCTAATCTTCAATCATGAAGATGTGACCTTCTGGCGGTCCCGGTCGTTCAGTATCCTCCCCCTTCTTTTGCCAGGCATACGTTTTCTGGGTTGGGGTCCTGTTGGTTTGTTTTCTGGCAGCTGGCACTAGGTGTTCCAACTTCCCTTCGTCCAGCGCCCTTCTTATCTCTCCTTTCAATTCCCGACAGGCATTGGTGTCATGTCCATGGTCCTCGTGAAATTCACAGTACCTGTTCATGTTTTTTGTACCGGACCTGTGTGCCATTTGTGGTGGAGGTTTAAAAGTAGAGCCTACACGCTCTGTCTGCAGGATCTCTTTCGGGGTCTTGTTGAGAAATGGCTCGGATGAAGTTTTGTCATAAGGGCTAAACCTTCTGTTGCCGCTGTTATCCCGTCTGTCATTTCGCCTATCTTCCCGCTGTTGGTCCTGTCTACCTGACGCTGACCCACCGTTCCAAAGCTTGTCCTTCTTTCCAGCCACCCCTCTTGCCAAAGAGACAGTTTCCCTTGATCTTAAGAAGTCATAGGCTCTATCTGTGGCTTCCTTGAAGGTGGCGGGAGTCCTTTTTGCAAGCTTTTCCTGCAACTGACCAGGCAAGAGGGAAAAGGTGAAACCTGAAATTTGTTGGCTTTCTGGCAAACCTGGGATCTTTTGGCATTCCTGTGTGTACCGCAGGATGAAGTCTCGCAAAGCTTCCCCTTCCTTCTGCCGGATTAGGTGGGCCTCCAGATGTGTCCTGCGTTGTTTCTTTTGCTGAAAAAATTGATACACAAACTTTGCTTTTAGATCAGCAAAGTCTCTAATGCTCCTTTCTGGAAGGCCAGCAAACCAATCTCTGGCAAACCCTTGCAATGTTCCTGGAAACATTTTACAGGCTACCGGGTCTACCCATTTTTCTGTCATGATGGCCTGCTCAAACAAGGCCATATGGTCGTCTGGATCCCTTGTGCCGTCATAAGTGCCTACAATGGAGGGGACCTTCTGCTTGTCTGGCATCGGATATCTTGATACCCAGTCACAAAATTTCGAACTTACTATTGATACAGGCATAATAGCTTCTCTTGTCATTTCTCCTTCTGCTAGTTGCTGCAACAGTCGCAATAACTCTGGATTGGGATTTTGAGGTGGCACCGGTGTCGGGGCGGTCTGCCTCAGGCGATCCGCTAACTGTGTCAATAGGACATCTGTTTCGGATTGTTGGGGGATTACCTGTGGTGGTGCTGGCTGCAGGGATGCCAATAGTTGAGCCAGGAGGTGATTAGATGAGGTTGGTGCCGGGACCGATGCTGCTCCTTGGATATTCTGAAATGTTCCTTGAGTGCCGGGTTGGGATCCCGCTGAGGCAGGCTGCCTAGGGGCTTCAAAGCCAGGAAGTTCTGGGACAGCCTGTCTAGAGGCTTCAGCGGCTTCTTCGTGCAGTGTTGAGGTACGAGACATGGGGATCTGAAAACTTGGCACGTTTGGGGTTGGTATGGCAGATGCACTAGCTCCGGACGCCCTTGTAGAATACAAAGGTCCAGTGGTTGTTGATCGATACAGGCGGGCAGGACCTGAATCCCCTAGTGTCCAATCCTCCAAGGCGGAAAATCCGTGCCTGCCTGTCCTCCCCATAGGACCTCTTTCAAACGCCATGTCTGTCTCCATGTCTGGTATGAATGGACTGGATGGAATAGGCAATGAAACAAATGCACAAGGTGACAAAACAGTCGTTGGTATCAGGGTGGTACTCCCTTCAGCTTGGGATGTGGTCATAATAGTCACTGGGGAAGGGGTTACAGTAGTCATTGGCGGTGGTGTTGTGGTAGTTACTTCTGGGGCTGAGGAAATTATTGGTGAAGAGTTCATGTCTTCCATGATGAAAGAAGAAGTGAATTAAAGAAAAATTTTTGTGAAAATCTGGAAATGAAGATAAAACACCGTTGCTAAAACGTGTTCCACGGATGGCGCCAATGTTTGAGCAAGAATCGACAGGCCCAGTAACTTGGGTTAGATTGATCACTCTCTTGGCCTCCTGCTCAAGCAGTGCAAACCTAACAGACTCTTGGCGAGTCTAAGGTGGACAAGAGATTGATCGGAATGGCTTGACGGAATATGATTAAGTATTCCGGTCAGTGAATATGTGAGGAAGATGATGATGTTCTGTCCAAAACCTGAAGTGTTAAGTATTTATACCCAACACTTCCAGGTATTAACAACGTATGGCAATGATGACCATTTATGGCTCATCAATAGGATTCCACTGGCTATTAACGTCTATGTCATTAATATAACTTTATTAATGCTCTGACGGTTACACTCAAGGATTAGGCTTGAGTGTCTGACTGGTAGGATGTCAGGAGTATGATACTGTGAGACGAACTCCAAAACATCAGTGTCTACACAAGTCCTTATACATGTCAGGCCATGAGTGTCGGACTGAGCGTTGGATGTCGGGGCAGATCTCCGGACACGCGGCCTTGGTTCCCTGACACGGGGCCTGGCTCCCGGGACACGGGACTTGGCTCCCGGACATCGGGGTTTGGTTCCCGGACACGGGGCCTGGCTCCCGGGACACGGGGCTTGGCTCCCGGACACCGGGTCTTGGTTCCCGGACACGGGGCCTGGCTCCCGGGACACGGGGCTTGGCTCCCGGACACCGGGCCTGGCTCCCGGGACACGGGGCTTGGCTCCCGGACACCGGGGCTTGGCTCCCGGGACACGGGGCTTGGCTCCCGGACACCGGGGCTTGGTTCCCGGACACGGGGCCTGGCTCCCGGGACACGGGGCTTGGCTCCCGGACACCGGGGCTTGGTTCCCGGACACGGGGCCTGGCTCCCGGGACACGGGGCTTGGTTCCCGGACACGGGGCCTGGCTCCCGGGACACGGGGCTTGGCTCCCGGACACCGGGGCTTGGTTCCCGGACGCGGGGCCTGGCTCCCGGGATACGGGGCCTGGTTCCCGGACACGACCGGGACACGAGGCTTGGTCTTGGGCTCACGTTCCGGGTTCTGGTCTTTTTGTCAGATTTAGTGGGCCGAACCCAAATGTTAGGATTGATAGGCTATAAATATAAGCCATCACCTACTAACACTATCAATAATAATAATAATAATAATAATAATAATAATAATAATAGTAATAATAATAATAATAATAATAATAATAATTATAATAATAATAATAATAATAATAATAATAATAATAATAATAATAATAATAATAATAATAATAATAATAATAATAATAATAATAATAATAATAATAATAATAATAATAATAATAATAATAATAATAATAATTGTTTTGTAAATCATTCAGTTAGACTAGTACATTAGACTAGGATTTCAATTGGTTAGACTAGTCCATTAGACTAAGATTTCAACTGGTTAGACTAGTACATGAGACTAGGATTTCAACTCGTTAGACTAGTCCATTAGACTAGGATTTCAACTGGTTAGACTAGTCCATTAGAATAGGATTTTAAGTGTGTTAGACTAGTACACCATTCGACTGGCATATCAACATACACGAACTACAAGTGCATTCGTGTAAGGTGAATTTCTAGTCTAATCACTGCAGTCGTGTAAAGGGTAAAATCTACAAGTATTCGAATTACTCGGCGTTCGACTAATATAAGTTGGGAACGAACAAGAAAACTAACCTACACGAATCATACTTGTTCCTATACGAAGTGTCATACACGAATAGAAAATCAACACATACGAACTCACTACACAAACTCACTACTCGATTTAGAAATGAACTAACACGAATTGGTCACACGAACAGAATCCCTAGGCCATTCGAATACACCATTCAATCTACACGAAGTCGAACTAGTATACGAACATAAACTTTTACAAAGATTATAAAAGATCACGATTAGTTGAAAACGAAGGTTTCGAGACTTTAGCCAAAAAAAAAAACATAATAAAATAAAATAATAACCTTTTTAAAGAGAGCGATTTTTACCTCGAGAAAAACGGAAGTTTCGCGATTCCACGTTTTCATGTTAGAGACGAAATCAAAAACTACGAACCTTTTTAAAGAGAGCGATTTTTCTTTTTTCCCGACAGTTTTCGGATACCGGTTAAGCTTACGCGACAAATTTTGACGAGATTCAAGAATCGGAAAAATACGAGATTTATATTTTCGGAATCGAAATTGAAAAGCGGATTCAACGGTGTTATTTTACTCGATTGGTTCAATAATTTTCGGGAAAAAGATTGTACAAGTGTGAGATACCACGGGTGAAGATTATTCGGATTTTTCGTCAAATTGTCAACATTGAGAAATTTTTCTTCAACTTTTAACGGATTTTCGCCACCAAATTTTCATTATGAAGAAAGATTTTACCGGGAATATTGTGGATCTCACAATCGACAACGATGACGGGCTTACATTTATATTGTCCTCCGGACCAAGCTTGGACAAAACTAGAGGAGCTAGAGAAATTGTGTGAAGACACGGGGAAAAGATTGTCTCCTAATAATTGGAACGGTCATGAAAGATTGTCTCCTAATAATTGGGAAAATGTTGCTACACGTGCACGAGAATTTTTATCGACGATATCGCATTCCAACTTATCATCATCACGTCAGGACAACGTCGCAGAGGTACATTCTTTATCTCGGTCTACCCTTGATAATAAGATCATTGAGTTGGAAAAGAAGTTGCAAACTAACACTGAATTGGTTTTAAGGTTTTCAAACGAAAAAGCTAATCTTTTAAATGAGAATTCTAAGCTTTCAAATGAAATTTCAAGTTTTGACATCTCAAACTCAAGCTTTAAACCTTAACAATTACAAACTCGAAGAGTTTAAAGAGTTAGCAACTTCTTGGGAGGGGAAATATGATCAAAGTGTGATTGAACTTCAACATCTTACAGATGAACTTAATGAAAAATTGGAGTTAATCAACGAGTTAAATACTCAAAGAAATGAGACATTAAGTGCTAACGATAATCTTATACTTTTAAGAAAACAAATTGAAGATTATCAAACGAAAATTAAATCTTTAAAATCACAAGCACTTGAAGTTGAAAATCGAAATGAAAATTCAAAGCCAAATTCTTTGAGAGAACAAACGAATCAACTCATTTTTCCAAACAAACCAAAAGAGTTTCGATTTTTCAATCCACAAGAAGGTTTGGGTCATGATAATCCAAAATATCTAAAGAAAGCTATGTATCATGCTCCCGGTCTTTACGACACAAAATCTTTGGGAAAAGCAAATGTTACCATGGCTTTCATTAGATCATCAAAAGAATTTGAAGAACAAGAGGATGCAAAAAAAGCCACTTTTGAATAAAACGCAACTATCTTTTGATTACATATCATTAAATGCGAGTTACAAAACTAGGAAAATTTCTCTTTCGGATGATTACTTTCCAAAGAATGACGAAAACAAACTTCATATTGATGATGTTTTGAAACAAACTGTTTTTCAAAAAGTATACGTTCCAACTCTTATTTTAGAAAAACAGTTTTCGGAACTTAAACAAGAGTTGGAATGTCGAACTAACTATTTTGAGAATGAAAAACGTAACCTTTTAGATAAAATTGCATCTTTTGAAAAAGCATCACTTGATAAATCTTTAACTTCGAATGACAAATCTTCATTGGAATCTTTCTCCTCGAATGAACAATCTATTGCTAAGATATCATTTCTTCAAAATGCATTACATTCAAAAGAAAAGGATATCATAGCTTTAACTCATAAGATTGATTCAATGTGGAAAATGAATGGTCCGGTTTTACCAAAAACCCCAAGCATTTCACATGAGGAGAAACGGAGATCTAAAACTCGAGAAAATGATTCGCAAAAGGATGTTAAAGTTCCATTGAAGGTTTACAGCGGTAAATCTTCAAAAACATTTTCAAAAGTGGTTTCTCCGAGTACTAATTCTTTCCCGAAAAAGAATCAAAAGTATTCTCCGAAATCACAACCTAATGGAACTTTTACAACACCTTTGAAAACTTCGAGTTTGAAATCCAAAATCGTCTCAGCCAAGCATGTTGAAAAGAAAGCACTTTGTCCTCCAATGAACAAAAAGGAATCGAAAGCGTTCACTTATTCAATACCCGAGTTATTTAAACTTGCACCATCACACTTTAAATATCGGTGCAAAGAGTGAATAGTTTTGTTCCTAAATTTATACAACGAACTTCAATGAAATCAAATGGTTTTGTACCAAGAAGTCCTTCACCAACTCTGAAACAGAAATGGATTCCAAAATCTCCACCAACTTCAAAAACAAACACACCGATTGCAATATCAACTACTTCAAATGTGTGTTTACCGGAGAAATGGAATTCATATTCTTTGCACATAGCTAACCAAAAAGGACCAGTGTTTAGTAGCGTATTTTTAAATCTCGACTAGAACTGTCACTTTTGAGTATTATTATCTTATATGATATTTTGAGTTTGTTTAGGCTTTCAATTATTTCAAATTGAAACACCGAAAAATTACGAATTTATTGGTCTAAATACAAGTTTAAATATGATGAATGTGAATAGTAGCGGATTTTATCTCGACTAGAACTAACATATTTAAAGTATTTTATTTTTGTTTGATAGTATTTTCGTAATTAACAAGTGTTTTCAAAATGTCAAATCTTTTCACAAACACTTGTTTGATCAAACATGGAGAATCAAACTTTGAGGGGGAGTTCATACAATCATTTTTCGAACTACCTCCTAAATCTTTCAAATGAGCTTCAACGAAACAATTTTTCAAATAAATCTTTCGAAATGCAATATTCGAATGTATTTTCGAAAAAGACTTCCCATAACCAAAAACATTCTTTTGTCATGCATATGTTGAAGGGGGGGGGGGGGGGGGGGGGGGGGGGGGGGATCTTTTCGAAAATATTGTCGTGCATATGTTGAAGGGGGAGCTTTTCGAAAATATTGCAAACTTTCAAAGTTACTTTGGAAATGTTTTTCACAAAAAAAAAAAAAAAAAAAAAAAAAAAAAAAAATTTTGCCACCTTGAGCGTTTTCAAAAAGATATATGTTTCTTATAGTCTAACCAGAGCCGGAGGGACTTACCCAAGGAATCACTTTAGAATGTGAGGGTTATTTAGGTCTCGGATTGGAGGTTAAAGGTGCAAAATGCCAAAATGAGGGTGGAGTTGAATATTATGAGAGGTTGAGTGAGGAGTGTGTGATACGGTTAAAAGAATGAGAGACCGTTTCTTCGCCGATTCAATCGCCGGGTAGCCAAGTTTCTATCGAATTTCATGTGTTGATTTTCGGTATTGAAAAAGACATCATGGACCCAGTGATGCAATGCACATATACCTCATCGCCACTCAAATTCTTCACAAGAATTTGTTTCAATATACACGGAGAAGTAGCACATTTCTATCATATTCTCACTCGGAGAATGTTGATATTGAAACAAGAGAAAACCAACTCCATTTCTCGACTTCATTTCATACACTATTGAGTCTAGCGCCAAAATGTTAAACATTTTCTAGGACACGAACGAATTTGATAAAAGCATGTCTTTGTGATATCGCTTGGAACATTTGTAGTGGTACCAACGATCTTGGTATTTCACGATGATCGAACGGAAATCCTACCAATGCTAATGCTTTTCCAACATTGAACGTATATCACACAATCGACTTCTTTTGTGATTTTGATTGTTGTGTTAACGAGCAATCCAAGTGATCTCGTAGTTACTTTCCCGACTATGGATACTATTGGCGCTTATAGTCAAGAATTTAAAGATCAAGACTTCGGACCGATTACACGTTTACATGTTGATTACAACTTGTCGTAATCATCATGAGGGGGGGAAGAACGTGTATCAAGGAAACGTGTACCAAGGAGAAAAACGTGTGAAAATGAAGAAATGGGAAGAACGTGGAAGAAAAGGAAAGATTGGGGAAGAATGTGTGAATGAGGAATTATGTGTTGAGGGGGAGCTAAATGAAAGATAAAAACTTCAAAGAATTTGGAACGATTGCTCAAACAAAGAAATTCAATCAAGCTTCTACAAGTTGAACGATAAGTGAAACTACTTAACTATGGGGGAGCACTCAAATAAGGGGGAGCGTTCCACTTTATGGTTCAAACGGTCAAAGGAAACGAATGTTATGTTCACATCGGAATCATGAAATCAAAGACTACAAGTCTGCATAAAACATTCGTTTGAAATGAAAGATTCTTCAAGTCAACTTTCAAAGTGTGCTTTCCGCGATACAAAGATTTAAACACTACTCTGATGAAATCTAAAGTTGAATTTGAAGACCACGAAGGCAAAGGAGGAGATCATTAAGACTATCATCCAAGGTTCGCCGAAAAGATTTTTTGGATGATTAGGCTCTTAAGACTTCTTCAAAGAGCGAGACCTTCGAGAATACTTCATCAATGACATGTTGAATACAACATCAAGGTCAAGCTTTCAAAAGAAAAGAAAGATTCTTCAAGCAACTTATCTTTAGATACAAAAAATATCAAAGATTACAACAGACTACTCTAATGAAATCCAAAGTTGCGGTTGAAGATTAAATCAAGCATCTACACAATCAAGATAACAACAATGAAAATGCTTAAAAACAAAGACTTCATATTTTGAACAACAACAAATAAGGGGGAATTGTTAGGAATAGAATATTCATAACTTTGTATTTGTAGTCGTTGTTAGGGGCTTAATTGTAATATGTAAGAAGTCTTTGTAAAGTCCCCACACTTCTATAAATAGGAGTGTTGGGTGTGTGTAATGTTGAAGAGATTGTGATTAATTGATAAATCATACTTTCTCCCTCTAGAATACTTTCTCTCTCTAACCTGATCAGAACTTACAATAATAATAATAATAATAATAATAATGATAATAATGATAATAAAAATAATAATAATAATAATAATAATAATAATAATAATAATCATAATCATAATAATAATAATAATAATAACAATAATAATAATAATAATGATAATAATAATAATAATAATAATAATAATAATAATAATAATAATAATAACAATAATAATAAGAAGAAGAATAACAATAATAACAATATAATAATAACAATAATAATAACAATAATAATAATAATAATAATAATATAGTTTTAAAAAAAATATAAACAACAACGAAATATAAAAATATTTAGAAACCATAAAAAACACTTTTTAACCATTTATTTAACAAAACCCACTTCATTTTCAAAATTAATGTCTTTTAAATTATAAACTTTTACGAAATAAACCACATGTTTATTAAGGTGTGGTCCCAACTTACCGAAAGCGACTTCACATCCAAGCTAGCGAACAAAGGTATGGTCCAACAAAGGAGTAATCCGACTAAGACATCATACATATGAAGTTAAGTAACTCGGCCACTTAGCCAAGCAAAGCCGATGAGCACATCTAGCTGCTCGAACACCGGCCGGCAAGCCATAGGGTGGCCGACGAGCTGCTTTTGTTACTCAGAAAATTTGTGCAGTCGATGAGCTGATCGAACTCATTATCCGGATACCCTCATGAACACTCCACTTGCCTAGCCGACAAGCAGACTCAGCTTCTCAGACAAAGCCACTAGTGTCGAAAGCTGGCTAGGAGTCAAGGATGATGTCCGACGAGTTGGGCTAGTGTTGTCGGCCAACCGGCTAGGCGACAAGGGTGATGCTCGGATACAAGTGTCTGACAAGCTAGACTAGTTGTTCGGATGACTTAGGCAGCCGACAAGCCAAATGACCGTCACACTTGTAGCCGACGAGACAACAAGCCGGACAACACTTTGTGCTTGGACAACTTGCTCGGATACAAGCCCTGGTATCCTCCGGGCTGGACTAAGTGTTGCTTGGACGGCAAGTCACACCCTTGATGTTACTCTGATAGAATGATGTGCGTAGGCTAACGTACCTGACGAGTTCGAATATTCAAAAACGAGTGCTCGGATAACACTCGTCATCGGCCGCACACTTTCCTTATTTGAGTCACAAATTGGCGGCCCATGAATGTACAATCATGGACCATGGCCCATAAATGGAAACCTAACCCGTTGCCTATATATGCGTGACCATTTGTCAGATTTACAGAGAATCGGTCATTACTCATTACTCACACACGTATTACAGTTTTCCCACTATCTTACGTCATCATACCTAAGCGATATGTCACCTTAGGCTCGCCAAGAGCTTGGTAGGTTTGGATTGCTCTAGCAGGAGACCGTATCGGTAAGCCATCACACCCAAACTGGTTGAGCACGTCATTTAATGCTCAAACATTGGCGCCATCCGTGGGACCGTTTTAGAACAACGGTTTCCACTAAGTTTTTTCTCAATCCTCCACTCGGATTCAAGCCCTTCCATGAATCCACCACCAAGCAGAGAAGATCCTCTTCCCTCGTTAGACATCAACACCGCTCCCCCAAACTCCCAAGGCACATTCACGAGATCTGTGGCGGGAAATGCTTGAAGGATCAACGAGGAAAACTTATCTAGTGTTCGGACTAGACTCTCTCCTTTTGACACAACTGAAGTGGAGGTGCTCAACACTGGAGAGGCAGGCCAGTCAAGTTATCAAGGTTTCCAGACAGGATCCCAAGGCTTCCAGATGGGAAGGCCTCCGTTGAGAACGACACAACCCTCTCTCAGGAAGACTACTCCACTTCAGAACACCCCACCACTTGTTAGTTTGGAGGGCTCCAATCTAACTCAGCAGGTGCCTCCCACACCAACTCGGACCCAGTCTAAGGAGCACCCATCACTCGAAGAAGCTCTATAGCTCCTCAAGGCAGCTCTGTCCCGGCAGAAACCACCCCATCAACTCCACCTACACAAAACGACCTCTTAGCTCGAATCATGGAGGCATTGAAGACCAAGCCTACACCACAACCAACTCCTGAGATCGATACAAGTGTTTTGCTGGAACAGCTGGTCGATGAGTTACGTAAGCAGAAGACACCAGAGCCCACTCCTCCCCCACCTCCTTCGAGCACCGGCCGAGAACTACTTAACTTATTGAAAGAGTTCATGGGAGGGGGAGGAGGACCATCCCGAACAGCAACCATTCCAACCTTAGTGGTGAACTCTACGTTCCGTGACTGGGTAGCAAAGTATCCCATCCCAGACCGACAGAGAGTCCCCTCAACCGTTTTCACATATGATGGCACAAGAGATCCAGATGATCACTTGGCTCTGTTCGAGCAAGCTATCATGACGGAGAAGTGGGTTGACCCTGTAGCTTGTCATATGTTTTCGGAAACACTGCAAGGCTTTGCAAGAGCATTTACGACTTCAATGACCTTAACGCTAAGTTCATCTCCAACTTCTTCCAACAAAAGAAGCAAAAGAGAAACCACCTTGAGGCACCTCATACACCAACGAGAAGGGAAAGGCTTCAAGAATTCATCCTCCTATACACACAAGAGTGCCAAAAGATACCAGATATTACCTGGGAGTCAGCAAATCTTCGGCTTCACACTCTCACTGCTCTGAGGCCAACTCCAAGAGCAACTCGCAAAAAGAATTCCGGTTACTTTCAAGGAGACAACAGACTGTTTCTACGACTACTTAAGGTCAAAGGAGACAATCTCCTTGGCAAGAAGTGTAACAAGTGGTAAAAGAGACAAGGCATGGAGCGGACTAAGTGTTGGAGGATCAAGTAGGCAAGACCCCCGACACGACAGTCGAAGAATGGATCAACATGACAGTAGACATAGTAGGCGAGAAGAGGATATACCACCAATAAATTTCACCCCCTATGACAAGAACCCATCTCGGGGGAACCTAAGAAAGACTACTATGGAAATCCTAAAAACTGAACAAGTAGGGGCAAAGTTCAACCCCCCCCCCCCCCCCGAATGCTACACCGCTCCAGAACAAAGAACATGAATAAACGTTGTGAGTTCCACGAAGACTTCGGTCATGACACTAACTTGTGTAGAGAATTGAAAGCAGAAATTAAGTGAGCGTTGGACGAAGGGAAGCTCGAGCACTTGGTGGGAGCCAGACAGCAAGCCAAAAAGCCACTTGCTAAAAAGACCTACGAGTGGCAAAAGGCTGAAAAGATAACAATAACCAGACCCTCCAAATGGTCACGTGTGCATGGTGAGTGGGGGCTCCCAAAAACGAAAGTTCATAGTATTGCATAATTGGATGATGAAGCCAATATCTTTCCCTCCTGTGGTCGCGACCTCCACCAATACGGTTGTAATCTAAGTTCTCTTAGCCAACTATGAGGTTGCAAAAGCATACATAGACACCGGTAGCTCCGCTGACATCATTTATAAGTATTGCTTCAAAAATCTACCTCATAAAGTTAAAGAATCCATACTCCCAGCAGAGGCTCCCTTGGTAGGCTTCGCTGGAGAGATCCATTGGCCCATCGGCCAAGTCATAATGGAAGTCATGATTGGAGATTATCCTCGCCACCATATTAAAGTACTAAACTTTGCTATAGTAAGAGCTCCATCCACCTACAACGTGATACTGGGAAGACCTTCCATAGAGAGGTTTAGGGCAATCCCTTCAACTATACATAGAATCGTTAGGTTCCCAACACCAAATGGCATAGGCACCGTACGCGGGAGCATGAACAGGTCATGTGAGTGCAAGCACGTGACCAAAGCTGAAGTACCGAATCCTAAACCCATCGCAAAGGAAGTAGAGGTCATAGAAGGAAACGAACAAAAGGTGGTGATAAATGAGAAGTTCCCAGAGAAGATCGTAAGCATCAGAGCACAACTCCCATCAGAAACAATAAAAAGTTAGTTCACTTGCTAAAAAATAACCTAGACGTCTTTGCATGGAAAACGTCCGACATGACAAGAGTACCAAGAGAGTTGGCCGAACACTTCTAAAAGCCAACCCTAACATGTTCCTTATCAAGAAAAAGAAAAGGGTGATGCCCCATAATAGGAGCATGGCCGCCTTGGAGCAGGTAGCTAAGATGGAGGAGGCGGGTATAGTTCGAGAAGTCAAGTACCAAATTTGGATAACAAACCTCGTCATAGTCAAGAAGGGAGAAGACTCATGGATACTATGTGTAGACTTCAAGGACATTAACAAAGCATGTTCGAAAGATATTTACCCCTTGCCAGAGATAGACTGGAAGGTAGAGTCCTTGGACGGTTCTAGGCTCAAATGTTTCTTGGACGCCTACAAAGGCTACCGCCAAATTTCTATGAAATAAAGAGATGAAGAAAAGACAGCTTTCCATAAAGACCAAGGAATATATTTCTTTAAGAAGATGCCATTTGGCCTGAAGAATGCAGGATCCACCTACCAACGTTTGATCGAAAAAGCTTTCAAAGATCAAATTGGGAGGAACGTAGAAGCATACGTAGATGACACTGTAATCAAAAGCAATGTCGCGGGAGCAATGCTTGCTGACATTCAAGAAACTTTCAAAAAACTTAGAGGGATTAACATGAAGTTGAACCCCTCTAATTCTAGTTTTGGGATGGAAGAGGAAACATTTCTTGGCCACCTCATCACCCCTCGAGGCATCATGGCAAACCCAAGAAAATACAAGAAATCATTCAAATGCCCTATCCCTCCACCAAGAAGTAGGTGCAGAGCCTCAACGGTAAGCTAGTTGCCCTAAGTCGGTTCCTCTCCATGGCCACGGATAGGTCTTTGCCTTTCTTCAAAACCTTGAAAGGATACATAAAGAAGAAGGATTTCATGTGGTCTGAGGAAGCAGTAGAGGCATTTCAAGAGATGAAGACGTTTTTACTCGACTTCCCCACCCTCACACCTCCAGTGCCAGGAGAACCACTTACAATATACTTAGCCGCCTCTAAGGAGTGTGTGAGTTATGTCCTCCTCGCCCAACGCGGAACAACACAAATGCCCATCTACTTCATCAGTAGGGCGCTGAAAGGAGCAGAAATAAACTATCCAGCCCTAGAAAAGCTTGCTTTGGCTTTAGTATACTCCCTAAGCGCCTAAGAAGATACTTCCAAGGTCACCCTGTGCAAGTCGTTAGTGACAATCCAATCAAACAAGTGCTAGGCAAACCAGAAGTCTCTGGTCGACTAGCAAAATGGGCAATGGAGCTGGGAGAGCACGAAATCACTTTTCAGCCAAGAAGCTCTTTAAAAGGCCAAGTCTTGGAAGATTTCTTGGCAGAGTTGGAAGAGGATCCTATTCCCTAGGATAAGGAGCTCACCGGCCCTTCATGGACACTTTTCACTGATGGAGCATCCAATGAAGAAGGCTCGGGAGCTGGCCTCATTCTCACATACCCAAACAAAATAGAATACACATATGCTTTAAAGTTTAAGTTTCCAGCTACGAACAATGAAGCAGAATATGAAGCTCTCCTTGTCGGACTTCGAATTGCTAAAAAGATTGGAGTGCAACACATCGAGGTGTTTGTTGAATCACAACCAGTGGCAAATCAAGTCAAGGGTATATTTGGAGCCATCCAAGACTCCATGCACCTCTACCGGGAAGAAGCGAAACAACTCATCATCGGGTTCAAAACCTTCAACATAGAACAAGTTTCACGAAGCAAAAACAAGATAGCAGACGCCTTTAGCAAAATTCCCTTGTTAGATTTTTCTCACCTTACTAAGGATGTTCTAGTAGAAGTGTTAGAAGAAAATTTAATCACCCCCAACGAGGAGGTGACAACCATTGATGACTCAGAGTGTTGGATGAATCCCATCTCCTCCTTCGTCAAAGATGGCACACTCCCAGAAGATCGGCAATTGGCAAGAAAGATCCGCATGAAAGCTCCAATGTATCTGCTAATCGACGATATACTATTTCGAAAGTCATTTCTTGGTCCGCACCTACGATGTGGTAACCCTACTAAAGCTCTTCAGCTAGTACAAGAAGTCCATGGTGGCACCCGTGGACTCCATTTTAGACCACGAACAGTTGTCACCAAGATAATGAGAATGGGTACCATGCACCAAGACGAAAAGAAATAGATAGAGAAATGCTAGTCATGCCAAATGCAGGCTCCAATCCCCAAAATGCCTTAGCCAGATCTTCTCCTTGTCACCACCACTTGGCCATTCTACAAGTGGGATATTGGCATAGTCGGTCCAATCCCTCTAGGAGTGGGAAATGTAAAATTCCTCATTGTAGCAGTAGACTATTCAGCAAGTGGTTGAATCCAAGCCGAAACGACCATCACTAGGCAAAGAATGATAAACTTTGTGTGGGAGCACTGTTTCGGAGTCCCCCCATGTAATGGTGAGTGACAAAGGCTGGCAGAGAATCTCTTCAAGTCCTGGTGTCAAGACCTGGATATCAAACAAGTTTTTACCTCTTTGGCCCACCCCCAAGCAAATGGGCAGGTAAAATCCTAAACAAGGCAACATTCGAAGGAATCAAAGCAAGACTCGGAACTGGTATAGAATCATGGGTGGATGAGCTCATAGGTATCCTATGGGCACATCGCACCACTCCCAAAGGAAGTACTAACGAGACCCCTTTCAGTCTCGTATACTGGACTGAAGCAGTCATCCCTACAGAGCTCACCACCCCATCCCTCTGGGTCATGACCCTCAACCCTACCCAAAATGAAGAAGCAATTAGAGAAAACTTGAACTTCCTTGAGGAACGAAGGGAAATATCCCACATCAGGCAAGCCGAAAGCAAAGGGCAAATGGCTAAGTACTACAACGCACGTGTGCGCCCAACAGCTTTCAAAGTTGGTGACTTGGTCTGGAGGAAGAACGAAGCAAGCAGAGCAGATAAGGAAGGCAAACTAGACCCCAAGTGGGAAGGTCCTTATCGAGTAGAGGAAGCGAGCGAGCATGGTGCCTACAAGCTCTCCAACCTGGCTGGATTCCCAATTCCCAGGACTTGGAATGTGATGAACCTCAAAAAATGTTATGTTTAAAAAAGTATGTAAAGGTCTGATCAAGGATCCCATGTAAAGGTCAGATCTAGTTGTATCCCGACTCACCTTTTTATTCAATAAAATCACTTTTATTTCAAACACTTGTCTTATAAATTGCAATTTTAATACTAAGTCTATGTATGATACAAGATATTTCCTAGCCGACTTGGCAACAAACACTTATTCGCCTTCTACTCCACTGGAGAAAAGGCAATCACTTCCTACGAAATCGACCTCGCGAGTAAACAAAAATAAGCATGCAAACAATACAAACAATACAAACAATAAAAAAAAACATGGCATTGTCATGATAATAAAATGGTTGCCACAACAAGCCAACCAAAAGCTAGTATATAGATCAAAAGTGGCAAAGCCCCAAGACAATCATACATAGTACCATACATGGCAAGATGCAACAAAAGAGAATCCAAAATAGGATAACACTAACCCAAGAGACAATACAATGTATCAATAGCTTCAATAACAAAAATAAAGGAAAGGTACACTACTATCCGTGTTGCTCCAACTGCTCTGGCTGACCTGACTGTTCCGGCTGCCCGAGTTGTTGTGGTTGTCCTGGTTGTCTCAGCCGCTCCTCCTCATCTTATTTCTTCTGTCTCTCGATCACGGGCAGCATATCATCATTACTCTTCTTAAAAATGGCCAAGATATCCTCTACACTCAAGGTGAGATCAGCCACCACCTAAAATAAAATAAAATTTATGAGAAATAAGACTTGAGCAATGGTCTTCAAAACTCATTTTCGTCAAGAAGACTAACTTAAAGCAAAATGGAATAATCATGCCAGTCAAAGACTCGGTCCTCCTCCTCCAAGGCACCCATAGTTGTGTAATACGGAAGGTCTCTAGATCAGGATGGGCAAGCAGTCAGCACTAGCCTCATGCATTCCATAGCGACAAGCGGTAGTGTTGAAATGGGTCAACACCCTTATCACCTCTGGATGAGAAATCACCCCTCTAAACATCGCTGGAAAGGAGCGAAGCAACTCCTTCCTCAATCGGGAACTGTCCGCCTAGGACCTCTCTAGGCTAAGAGCAAGCTCAAGGACAGACCTAAGTTATGAGCTAAGGTCCTCAACCTCCTTAGCCCTCCGAGCAATCACCTCATCCCTGGCCACAATATCGTGATCCCTCTGGACGAGCTCAGCACTTCTGGCAGACAACTGGGACCGAAGCTCCTCCAACTCAGCAATGCGAGCCATACTGGCCTCCACCTCGTGGACACGGACGAGAGCTCTATCTTTCTCTCCTCGCACCCTCGCAAACGCATGCTCAGTAACTCCAACCCTCTCCTGCAAAGCGTCAATATCCCTATTAGCATGCCTCAATGCGGCCTGCACCTCATGAATAATCACGTCCCTGTTGTGACAACTATGTGACATACTCCTCAACCCTCCGATTGGTCACAGAATAATCAACATAGTCGTTGAACAATCTCCCGAGATTCATCTCCCGCATCTCCTTAAGATGAACGCGATCAAGGGAGGCATAATAGGCACGTGCCTCCTCGGACTCGAAACCCTCTTCGAAACGTGGACCCTCGACCACTCGAGGGAGATCTCCTAAGCCTCTAAACATGGGAAGACCAGAAATTCCCCCAAAGGGCCCTGAACAAAAACAAAACAAAGGATATTAAGCATAATAATTAAAAGAAATGATAACTACAAGGCTACGAACATACCAAGAGGAAGTAGTTGAGCATCCTCCATAGTAACACGTGGGGCAGCAAAGGCACGAACCGCCCCAATCGACAATACCCGCGCACACACAGTCACTAATAGCACAAACGTCGTCATTACCGGCACAAAAGTCGTCACTACCGGCACAGAAGTCGTCACTCCGACCTGGAAGAACTCTCCCCTATACGGGAACTCCCATGAGATACCACGACGCTAAAAGGAGCACCAGATGGGCTAATAACAAAAGAGGATGAGCCCAACCCTGACATAGCCACACCTACAACAGGTGGAGCAACATACTCCGCAAACCCTAAATGACGGAATGCGATAGGACATTTCCCCTTCCCATGCCCACTTTCCCCAGCAGCCATATCAGAACTAGGAGTCTTCTCCAATCTGCCCCCCTCGAAAGAGCCCTCTGCATCTCTCTTCCCGTAGAAGTGGGGTTCGCACCAAGGCTAAGATCCAACACCGGACCTACACCGTGGAAAACAAAAGTAAAAAACATAAACAAGACTTAGAAACAATGAAATACAAACGGGCATGATACAAAAATACTCACCATCACTAGGGTCTGCGGAAGGGGAGTTAAGCGAGTCAACATCTACCGGGTCCTCATCACTAACCTCTACCCCAATATCAACGTCACCAACATCACCTGCAAGGTCAAGAAATAAGCAAAAGAAACATATAGGATACATATAAAAATATATGAAGTATATATATCATACCATCTAGAGGAGGTAAGTCAAGGAATCCAAGCTCTACAACCTCTGCCACAACGACATCAACATGTCCTCCAATATCCTCAATAACGCCATCAACTATGCAAACATGAGGTCTCTCGCCCCTCCCCATCGGTAGAGGAAAACCGTCCTCACGCCCACCATATTTCTTGAAATCCCCAGGAAAAATAGCCCTCGTAGTCAACTTAATCGACTTGTCATCGATCAAGGACTTCAACAAACCCATAGTTGCAAGACGCAAAAAATATGTACATGTGTAAATTAATTAAACAACAAAAACGGGGATAAATCAACCAAGGGAAGGGGTCATAAGTCTCCCCACCGGATCTCCCGTATCGTCTGTCCAAAAAATAATGGGCACCTTACCCTCCTTATAGAAACTGCTAACCCGACCTCTAAAAAGAATACCGTTCGGATAATCCCGAAACCAAACCGTGAGATCCCCAATTGCGACGAGTAACCACTTGCACGCAAGAACATGAGGACTCTTACGAGGTCTACCAAGCTTACCATGAAGCTTAGGATCGAAAGTGGGTGCCCCACGACGGGAAAACTCAAACCCATGAGTAATAAAAGTATCCTCTATAAAGAAGAAGTAGAACCGCCATAGGTTCACGCTCTCAGGAAAACCATATTATATCTTTCTATCATTATCAAGGGTCTTCATACTAAACCAACTCTGCTACTTAACCATTGAAAAGGTAAGCCGGAACAAATAAAAAGAAGGTTCCTTGCCCATACCAATCTGAATCATCTGAAAGGTCAAGATCTTGAAGACACTAAGTGGGTGCAACTAACAAAAGCCAATCTTATAGTAGCGGAGTATAGACATCAAATACGGGGATGGAGGAAATCTCAAAAGCCCGACGAGAAGATAATCGCGATAACTAGCAACATACCCAGGAGGCGGAGAAAAAGCACGATCGTTCGGGCCAGGTAGACGAACTCTATACCTCCCCAAACCCAGGGTCTTAAGACTCACAAACTCATCAAAGGCATCCTTAATGAGCAAACTCCTATAATCCCTAACTAGTGGTGGTAGCACGAACTTCTTAGGGGCTTTCGGTATCTCACTAGGTCCACCCCTCGGCAAAGAAACCGGGGGAGAACTAGACTGACCCTCCTCCATGATAAAACTAAATCCTAAGTAAGACAGACTGAAAAAGTCACTAAGAAAGTCCTAAATGGTATAAAAGTGATATCATGGGTAACACCTAAAGGGCAGGACGACAAACAAAAGGGCAAGACGACCTGGCGCTCCTCTTTGTAACTAATAAGCATTTCACAAGCCTAGCAAAAAAAACTAAGAGATAGAGATGCATGGTAAAATATATAGTCCTACTAGCTAAAAAACAAAAGAAAGTTGTGGGATAGAGAGGCATGGTAAAATATATAGTCCTACTAGCTAAAAAACAAAAGAAGCTATGGGATTGAGATGCATGGTAAAAATAGTCTTGCTAGCTAAAAAACATAAGAAAGCTATGGGATAGAGATGCATGGTAAAATATATATTCCTACTAGCTAAAAAACAAAATAAAGCTAAGGGATAGAGATGCATGGTAAAATATATAGTCCTACTAGCTAAAAAGCAAAAGAAAGCTATGTGATAGAGACAGGGCCGGCCCTGGGCCTGGGCCAGCATGGCAACCGCCCAGGGCCCATCAATTCTAGGGGCCCGTTAATATTTTTTAATGCCTTTAACTTAGCCTTGTTAGATTTGTTAGGGGCCCAACTTTAATACTTGTCTGCTGCTTCAAAATCAAACCGACGCTTCAATTCGCGCTGCTTCAATTCCTCAAAATCAAACGCTGCTTCAAAATCAAACATTCAATTCGCTGCTTCAATTCGCTGCTTCAATTCGTCTCGTCGCTGCTGGTCTTCAATTCCTCGCTCACTGCTGCTTCAATTACTCGCTGTCGCTGCTGGTCTTCAAAATCAAACATTCAATCAAACATTCAATTATTCAAACGCCGCTGGAGTGGTGTTAAACGACCTCACTGCTGCTTCAATTCCTTTGTATCAGGTGTTAAACTTCCTGTCTTCCTTTCTATTATTTTGTTTAATTGAATACTTGTTAATAATGAATTCTAAAAAGTATTTATCGGGTAGCCAAAAAAGAAAGAAAAGGGAAGAAATCGAAAAGGAAAAAAAATCTTTAAGAGGTTCAATGGATAAGTTTATTAAAAAGACAAGTCCTTCTAATGATTTGAATGAACAACCTAACACAAATATGGATGAAAGTAATGATGAAACTACTTTAGATGACACTACTTTAGATGATAATGTTAATATGAAAGAAAGTGAAGAACAAGAAGATATTTATGATCCTAGCTTTTGGAATAATGTTGATAATAAGTTAAGGGATATTTTAGTTGAAAAGGGGCCGATAAGAGAATTTAAAAATGAATATCCCAAGAATAAAGATAAAAGACATTTTTCTTATATTCATTTTACTAGAAAATTAAGTAATGGAGAGTCAAGTGATCGAAAATGGTTAATTTACTCGAATCGTGTAGATAAAGTGTTTTGTTTTGGTTGTAAATTGTTTAAATCTACTAATCAAAAAGGTTCATTAGCACACGAGGGAAGTAATGATTGGAAACACATTGGTGAGAAACTTAAAGAACATGAGAATAGTATGGAACATTTATTGTGTATGAATTCTTGGCATGAAATCAAACTAAGATTGGATAAGAATCAAACAATTGATAAAGATTTACAAAATGAAATTAAAAGAGAGAAAGAACATTGGAGACGAGTTTTAAAAAGAATAATTTCGGGAGTTAAATATCTATCAAAAAAATGTTTAGCTTTTCGAGGGTCAAATGAAAAACTTTATCAACAAAATAATGGGAACTTTTTAGGTTTAATTGAAATGATGGTTGAGTTTGATGACACAATGCAAGAACATGTTAGACGAATTACAAATCATGAAACTCATCACCATTATCTTGGACCTAAAATTCAAAATGAACTAATTTCTCTTTTAAGTGATTGTGTCAAAGATTATATAATTAAGGTTATTAAAGATTCCAAATATTTTTCTATAATTCTTGATTGTACTCCGGATGTGAGCCATGAAGAACAAATGACTTTAATTGTGAGATGTGTTAATTTTTCAAATAATGACATAAAAGTTGAAGAATACTTTTTAGGATTTTTGAAAGTAGATGATACTTCGGGTTTAGGACTTTATGATGTAATGTTAAAAGAACTAAAATTACTTGGTTTAAACGTTGATGATATAAGAGGTCAGGGTTATGATAACGGTTCTAACATGAAAGGAAAACATAAAGGTGTCCAAACTCGTTTACTTCAAATTAATCCAAGAGCACTATATATGCCATGTGCTTGTCATAGTCTTAATCTTGCACTTAGTGACATGGCACATTCTTGTGTTAAAGCTGTTTCATTTTTTGGTATTATACAACGCATATATGTATTATTCTCTAGTTCACCTAAAAGATGGAAAATTTTAGTTGAAAATGTCCCAAAGTTAACTGTTAAATCTTTATGTAATACTCGATGGGAAAGTAGAATAAATAGTGTTAAGGCAATCAGATTTCAAGCTCCTCAAATAAAACTAGCCTTATTAGAATTGTGTAAATTAAATGAAGACGCAAAATCAAAAAGTGAAGGGGAAAGTTTACTTGGTCTTTTGGAAAACTTTGAATTTATACTTGGTATGGTTATTTGGTATGATATTTTATTTGCTATTAACACAGTTAGTAAAAAGTTACAGTCTAATTCTATATGCATTGAAGATAGTATAAATCAAATAGAAAGTTTAATGACATTTTTTGAAAAGTATAGAAATGAAGGGTTTGTTTCAAGTATGAATAATGCTAAAACAATTGCTTATGATTTGGATGTAGATCCTATTTTTCCTATACGACGCCAAATTACTAGGAAAAAACAATTTAATGAGACTCATAATGAAGAACAAGTACAATCACTAGAAGAGTCTTTTAAAATTGAGTATTTTTTGGTTGTTGTTGATATGGCAATTACATCATTACATACTAGATTTGAGCAATTAAAAACATTTGAGAATATATTTGGTTTTTTATACGATCCAAGGAAATTGAAGTCACTAAATGATTCCGAATTAAGAGAAAATTGTATTAAATTTACAAATACTTTTTCAAGTAACGATGTGTCAGATGTGGATTTAGATGATTTTTTTTCCGAACTAAAGGTATTACAAATTACTTTGCCAAACACTTTAGTTACTGTCATTGAAATATTAAAGTTTGTTAAAGATGCGGGTTGTTATCCACATGTTTGTATTGCATATAGAATATTACTAACTGTGCCTGTCACTGTTGCTTCGGCTGAAAGAAGTTTTTCAAAACTAAAATTACTTAAAAATTATCTAAGATCAACAATGTCACAAGAAAGGTTGAATGGTTTAGCTATGTTATGTATTGAGAAAGATATATTAGATAACATTGATCTTGATAAGGCCATTGATGATTTCGCATTTAGAAAAGCTAAAAGAAGCAAATTTTTATGAGTTTTTTTTTTATTATTGCGTGTAGTTACAAGAATGTTCAAGAAAGTTTTGAAGACTTGACAGTAGAGATTAACAAAAGTGGCGACATCAATCAATTGTAAGTTCTTTATTTCTTCGTAATCTTTATATAGGATTTTACTTTTTTGAAAAAAAAAAAATTATAGGGCCCATTTCTAGGATTTCGCCTAGGGCCAAAATATTGTTTGGAACGGCCCTGGATAGAGAGGCATGGTAAAATTTATAGTCCTACTAGCTAAAAAACAAAAGAACGCTATGGGATAGGGATGCATGGTAAAAAATAGTCCTGCTATCTAAAAAACAAAAGAAAGCTATGGGATAGAGATGCATGGTAAAAAAATAAAAAAAAGTCCTACTAGCTAAAAAAACAAAAGAGAGCTATGGGATAGGACATGCATGACAAAAGATAAGCCCTACTAGCTAAAAAACAAAAGAGAGCGATGAGATAGAACATGCATGGCAAAGGTGGTATTCTAAACATATTGTGGTCCCAACACAAAGAGACAAACAAAGCTATAAGACAAGCAAAGGTGGTATTCTCTTTTCTTGGCAGATTCTATTTTCTCGGCAGCTAGCTTTTCCACAACAGCTTGCTTTTCCTCATCATATATCTTACACGTTCTTATGTTATGAGTTGCTTCTCCGCATTTCCCACATTTCTTTTTCACCTTCATGTTGTTCTCAATTGAAATTTCTCTAGAACTCTTCAAACGATTATCTTTTTTACAACCTTTGTATCGTAACGACTGTGGATTTTTCACATTAATTTTGTCAGGCTTTGCAACCCCAATTAACTTCTCAATTAAATTATCTTTTTCCATTGCGGTGGGATTTGGTAATTTGGTCTCAATTTGTTTTAAGTGCCTTAACCTTTTCAACATAAGAAACTAACTTTCCTTCATCATTGCTCAGGAGATTAATGCATTCGTCAATCGCGGAACATGCCTCATTTGCCAAATTTTGAACAACTTCATTAATTTCACTATATATGTTTTTCGTTTTCCTCAATTCAGCATTAATTAAATCTTTTGTCCAACGCCTCAAGATGTATTTCTCTGGAATTTCATCAGCTTGACAGTTCTTCAACATGAAAAATATATGTCGGCATAAGATACCATATCGAGGAAAATGCCGGCATGTACAAACCCAAGTCCCTTCTTCCTTGTTATGAAGAACCTTAGTACACATCAGAAGAGTAAATAATCATCCAATCATAATAATCACATTTAATATTAAAATATACGAATAAGTTTATATCATATGTGATTGGATAAGTAAATTTACCTTGTATTTTGCTTCAAATATTGGAGTCAGGTTTTCCTGTTGTTTTGTCACTGACTTTGTAGCATTCAAGATCGGGGTTTTATCTTTAACAACATAAGCCTCACAACCTTCTTTTGTATTCATCTATGTCAGAAAACAAGACCAAGAAGCTGCTTGTATTTCCTTTTGAACCATCAAAAATATTGCACGTGTGTAAACTTTTGGTGCATGCTTTTCAATTTTTAACGGTGTCATCAACTTTGGAGCGGTGTTCATCGACTTAAAATCTAACGACTCTTGCTTATATCTCTGCTTTTCCATTGCTCACTCAAAACAAATCATGAAATTCGCCAGTGTTGAACCATAATTCGTGAAATGTGAAAAAAACGAGTTTTCACTCTCTGATCTTGATGTAGTCTTCATTAATCCAAACAATGAAGAGTTAACGAAATAAGCTGGTATCCAAGTTAATCGTATGTCATACATTTTGGAAAACCACTTGTGATCTTTCAACCCATAATCTTCAATCAGCTTCGCCCACTTCTCCTCAAATTCAATTGGTTCAATGTACATGTTCCATACTATTTTGTTGAGTCTGTTTTTAAATTTAGAATCAAGAACTTCTGGTAGAATCTGCAATTATATTAGAAATACACTTTTGTTAAGTTCTATTTTTTTATGCTATCATATATGATATACATATTACATGTAATACGTATATTATAAATTAAAATATAATAGACATATCATATATGATATACCTATCATATTTAATATATTATATGCTTATCCCATGGGTTATACCTATCATACGATTGTAGACAAATCATATATGATATGCCTATCATATATGATAGGCCTATGATATTTCATATAACTACCACATGGGATATACTTCATATGATAGGCAAATCATATATGATATACATATCATATATGATATGCCTATCATATATGATATACCTATTACATACCTTTGCTGGTAATTTATGTGTAATGTGCCACATGCAAAGACGGTGTGTAGAGTTTGGGAAAACAGCAGCAATTGGTTTCTTCATTGACGAATCTTGGTCCGTTACCACCATAATTGTCTCGTTCCCAAATGCCTTCATAAATGATTTAAGTAGCCAAATGTAAGATTCCGAGGTTTCATTTTTAAGCATCTCCCGAGCAATTGTCACACACTTTCTGTGATTATCAATCCCAGTGAATGGGACAAACATCATGTTATACCTATAAGATGATTGAAATAAAATTCAAGGTATAAATTCCAGAACTATCTGTTTACCACTACAATAAGATTAGATATCATATATGATACATAAAACAATCGGTGTTAATGAGAAAGCATTTTATGTCAATTTGAATCTATAATAATACTAGCAAATCATATATGATATATTTTACTAAAGGAAAAAGAATACTAACTTGTTTGTTCGATAGGTTGGATCAAAAGAAATTATGTCTCCAAATTCTTGAAAGGTTACATTTTGCAACTTCATCTGCCCAAAACATCAATGAAAACTCTGCATCTTCAACAACATATTCAAAGGAGAATTTTGGTACGTATTTTTTCCTATTTTCCATTTTGTTTATGAGCATCTCAGCATCACTTTCCCCTATGAAACAGTTGATGTTTCTCTTAAAGTTCTTGAAGTCTAGAGCTGTCCCGTGTACATTTTTTATAAAACCTTTCAAATTACTATAATAGTGATGAGCCTTTGTTCCACCAATGTTTGCAAAAGAGGATTTCAGGATCCTAAGTTGCTCAGAATATTTTAACTGCCTTTGTTTCTTTGTTAGATGCCTATATTCAATAGGAACCAAATCCTAAGTTGCTCAAAATCAGTAACTCTATACTTTGTTGAGCCCGTAACTAAAGTAAACATAATATGTGCTTTGCATCCAGTAATTTATAGGTTTGTATTCCTAACTGTTTTGCCACTATTACAGGATCCAAAGTGTCTATGTTAATGTTCGTGGGAACTCCAGCTTTACTACACACAACGTATTTCTCTCTAATAAATCCACTGTTTAACTTTCTTTGAGTTGGTTTTTTTATATCAAACCCTCCTTTATCAGCATAAGCAGAATACACTTGGATTCCTTTTTGTAGCGACTCATATAACCTTCCCTTTATGGTATAAGATCAGCAGCTACGAGTGGTTTCCAATACCTTTTACCACCTGGTGTTTCAATTTCATTTGTTGCAATGCCCAAAGGTGTCATTTTTGTAAGCAAATCTGTGAATGACATTTACAAAATATTAGAACAATTACATATGATATATCTAACAAACAATATCAACAATCACTATATGTTATGCCAATATGACCAGACCAAGTATCATATATGATATGCCTATCAAACTACCGATAACAGGGAATGAATTTTTTGAAAACAACCCTGAAATTTGTATTAAAATAATCAAAAATTAAAAACTTATAAGGTATATCATATATGATATGTTTATGATATCTGATATAAGTAATAGGTATATCATATATCATATATGATATACCTATTTCAACTAATAGGTATATCATATACTTGAAATAGGTATATCATATATGATATGTTTATGATATCTGATAGTTATATCATATATCATAAGCATATCATATATGACATATATCATAAGCATATCATATATGACATACCTATTAGTTGAAAATAGGTATATCATATATGATATACCTATTACTTGAAATAGGTATATCATATATGATATGCTTATGATTTATGATAGTTATATTAGATATCATAAGCATATCATATATGATATACCTATTACTTGAAATAGGTATATCATATATGATATACTTATCAAAAAAATTCCAAACATTTTAGCAACAATCATGTATGATATGTCACTATAACCAAACCAAGTATCATATATGATATGGCTATCTAACCAGACCTATTATCATATATGATATTTGACATATTTTTTACTTTATAATCAACTTAAAAAAATTAAAATACCTGCAACCGAAGCTTCGTTATCGTATGAATCAGATGTTTGTGTTGATGAACTAGACCTTTGAGATAACGAATCGTCGTTATTTTGATTGAAATCGGTATCCATTGCTTCTGGATTCATGATGGAATGCAGTTTTATTGATTCACGAACTGGAATTTTTGGTTGAGAATCGGTTGTTTAGAGCAGAGAATCGCCATGGATGTCGAAGGTTTATCATCGCGTCGAAGGTTTTAGTTTTAATTTTTTGGTTTTTGTTAAATGACCAAATTGTCCTTTCAATACAAAAATATCATTAAATCTTAGCCATTAAATCGTTTTATTTAGATGACTAGATGAAATCTTTGTGTCTTTAATGTTTATAAAGTCTTAATAGACCCAATCCTTAAAATATAATCATTTATAGGTGAGGGTCAAAAACACAAATATTACAAATAACAACAGAACAAAAATCATTTTTGTACTAACAGTACGAAGGATACTATTTATTAAATAATTTGTTTGATAATTGATGTTATAGGATAATAGTTTCACGCCGTTATTAACACAGTGGTAACTAAAGCTTCAACATATGAGACTCCTTTGTTTCTATATTATTTTGTATGCACAATCACCTATCAGTCGTCATTTTTAGACAGAAACTGTTGTTTTTTCCAACAATTCTTTCCCATTAATGCCTTGTTTCAAGGACTTGAAGTATACATTATAGTCTTTCTCCGCTGGAGGGTTCTCGGGATCGACTGTGTATTGCTCGCTAAATGGAACCACACATTTCACCTGCACCATCCAATTTATTAATCAAACAAGAATATCATGTAACAATTTGATACGGATTTTACTAAGATCTACAGAAGAACGATTCATTGGATATAAGTACCTCAAAGGTTTTGTCACATGCATCCGGGCTTTCAAGAGCAGCAACACAGATTTTAGCAACCTCTTCTCTCGAGATCTTTCCCTGCATAATCCACCAACACATATACTAAGAATACTACCTTAGACTGTATATAGAGATAAGAGGTCGGTAAGGTTATAGAAAAAATATGTACAGTGATATTGTCTCCTTGATCAAATATGAGGTCTGCTCCTGCAGGTTCCTCGGTTAGTGCACAAGGCCTAACTATCGTATACGGAATCCCACTTTCCCTTATCAAATCCTCCCCCTGTTCATATATCGAGCATGCATGTTAATCACAGCTTATTTTTATCACCTTTCCACTATTTATACTGCCCTTTTTGTCCAAATTAATTAAATTAACGTGTTTCCAAACAAATATTTTGTTCCCGAAAATACAGTACCTTCAACTTGAATGTTAGAATAGATCCCAGTTCTTTGTTCAATCTGACAGCAGGTGGTTGTTTACTTAGATCAAGTCCAGGTCTTTCAGGTCTGGTAACCCCAGCAGATCCCACGTGTACAAATCTGCGGATTCATCCACACCAAATTAGCACTTCATCACGTAAGTAACCTTCTATTCACAAAAAACATAATGAATAAATAAAACCTTGGAGTGATAGGTTCTGCTAAATATGCACGTATGCTTGAAAGTGGAAGCTGAAAGGGGCCTTCTACAAATGTTGGATTCAATTTCCCATCGTATTCGAACTTGCTAAACATTATCTGAAATATTTTGAGTATTAGAAAGTGTATTTATAAAAAAAAAAGGAAGAACGGTTTTTGTTTTTGGCAAAGAAAGTTTTTTTTTTCATTGGGATGGACTTAAAGATTCATTCGAGATTAAACATGCCAACCAAAAAGCATAATAAAATAATTTAAACAAATGAACACAACCTGCAACTTCATTTGCGATTAAACATAACAAAAAACAAAATACAAAAGAATAGATAAAAAAAAAAAAAAAAAAAAAAAAAAACATGCCTGCAATGATATGATTTGGCTTGGGTCAAAGGGCTGGGCATCTGCTACCGTTTTTGCCCGAAATATCGGTCTTAATGAAGAAAACGGCAATCGTACCTGAATGTTGCATCATAATATAAATTTTCAAATTATAATTCAGATTCATTACCAAAAGTGTTAAGGTAAAAACAGAGAATACAAAGAGAAAAGCAAAAGTTGTTTGTTTATTCCATCCCCCCATCAATACGTGATTAGGGTTCATATAACCAAATAACATAGTTTCGTAAATAGTACCTCGACTACTAAACAAACCATAATAGTCCTTCTAACAAGCAAATAATAATTATAAAAACGAATATTAATAACGACCATAACAATACTCCCTCCTTAACTTCTTTTTGACCTCAAAAAGCTCCAGAAGTAAGCTCCGAACAATCCGGAAAACGAAGTTGCAACTCGTCCAAAAATTCCCACGTCGCCTCATGCACCTGCTTCCCTTCCCATTGAATCAAAACCTTTCTAGCAGCCCGATGTCCTCTCTTCACTATCTTGCTATCTAAAACCTTCTGCGGGAAACTCGAGAACCTGCTTTCGGTAGGAATTGGAACCACTTTCGTCGGTGGTCCGTAAGCTTCCTTTAGTAAGGACACATGGAACACGGGATGGATTCTTGAATCGTCCGGCAAGTCCAAACGGTATGCTACGCTTCCAATCTTCTCCACAATCATAAAAGGACCGAAATATTTCGGAGTCAACTTCGAATGCTTGTTAACTCGGAGGGAATTCTGCATGTATGGTTGTAGTTTAAGATAGACCCATGTACCAGTTGTAAACACCCGATCTGAACGATGTTTATTTGCTTGTTGCTGCATACGATTCTGAGCTTTGATTAGTGATTGTTTCAACACCTTCACAGCCGCCTCTCTATCCTTCATCATCGCATCTACTTCTTGATCACTTGAGTCTCTAGGAATGTAAGGAATATGTAATGGGGGTCGGTACCCATATAAAGCTTCAAACGGGGTCCTTTCCAACGAAGAATGAAATGTTGTATTATACCACCATTCCGCTAGCGATATCCATTTAACCCATGATCGAGGTCTCTCCATCACCATACAACGTAAATATCCTTCTAAACACCGGTTAACCACCTCCGTTTGACCGTCAGTTTGTGGGTGATAGGAAGTTGATAATTTTGCGGAAATACCTTGCAATTCTAAAAACTCCTTCCAAAATGTACTCAGAAAAATAGGATCCCGATCCGAGACAATAGAATTCGGGCAACCATGCAATTTAAAAACGTGATCCAAAAACACTTGTGCCACATCCTTCGCAGAAAACGGGTGACAAAGCAACATAAAATGACTATACTTTGTTAAACGATCTACTACAACAAAAATAGTATCCTTTCCATTAACTCTCGGCAAACCCCCAATAAAGTCCATTGAGATATCCGAAAATATTGCATCGGGTATCGGCAATGGTTGTAACAACCCTGGAGTAGCCACAGTCTCATGCTTCGCTCGTTTACAAACGTCACATTTCCGAACCCATTCACGAACCCATCTCGCCACACCCTTCCATGCAAACAACCCTTTTACCCTTTGAATAGTCGCGTGTATCCCGGAATGACCTCCCATAGCTGAATCATGGCACAACTTAATAATATCTTCACGAAGGGTCTGATCTTGTCCCACCATTATCCTATTTTCTTTAGCCAACCACTGTCCATTCCATTTATATTTATGTGATGCTGCTCCTTTCTTCACCTTGGTAATTAAGTCTTGCATGGAATGATCAATAGCTTGGCTTTCTAATATTTGTTTCAATAATATGGGTTGTAGTTGCGAGATCGCTAAAGTAAATAAAGACGAACCTTGCACTCTCGAAAGAGCATCAGCCACCACGTTCTCCTTTCCCTTCTTGTATTCAATCGTGTAATCATATCCCAACAACTTAGCGAGCCACTTGTGTTGTAATGGAGTCGTCACCTTTTGCGTTAACAAGTGCTTCAAACTCTTTTGATCGGTCCTGATGACAAAGGGATTAATAATAAGATAATAATGCCAATATTTTACCGCCATCATAATCGCTAACAACTCCTTCTCATAAACCGATAATGAGTTCTGTTTTGACGACAAAGCCTTGCTTAAATAAGAAATCGGATGCTTATCTTGTAATAGCACCGCTCCAATACCTCCCGCGGAAGCATCCGTTTCTACTATAAACGATTTAAGAGGGTCTGGCAAAGAGAGAACAGGTGCTGATGTCAAAGCCACCTTTAAACGATCAAAAGCCTCTTGCGGTTCCTTACTCCAATGAAAAGCGTCTTTCTTTAAAAGTTCCGTGAGTGGTTTTGCGAGTACCCCAAAACCCTTGATAAAGCGCCTATAATAACCCGCTAAGCCAAGGAAACCCCGCAGTTGTTTGACCGATTTGGGCGATGGCCAAAGACGTATTGCCTCGATTTTATTAGGATCAGTTTTAACACCATCTTGCGAAATTATGTATCCTAAATACTCAACCGAATTGCCTCCAAATACACACTTGGATTCTTTAGCAAATAATTTATTATCTCTCATCAATGATAATACCTTCCTTAAATCAGTAACATGTTGCTCCTTGTTGCGGCTATAGACTAAAATGTCATCGAAGAACACAAGAACCCCCTTGCGCAACATGGGTTTAAATACCTGATTCATCAAGGCTTGGAAGGTCGCTGGTGCATTAGTTAAGCCAAACGGCATCACTAAAAACTCGTAGTGACCCTCGTGTGTGCGGAAAGCCGTTTTATCAATATCTTCAGTAGCCATCCTTACTTGATGATAACCCGACCTGAGATCCAACTTTGAGAAAAAAGACGCGCCTCCCAGTTCATCGAGTAACTCCTCTATTAATGGAATAGGGAATTTGTCTTTAATTGTAATATCATTCAATCGTCGATAATCCATACACATCCGCCATTGCCCATCTTTCTTTTTTACCAGAATAACCGGAGCCGCGAACGAACTATGACTGTTACGAATAACCCCCATCTCTAATAATTCCTTTGTGGTTTTCTCAATAATGTCTTTTTGAATGCTCGGGTATCGGTAAGGCTTTTGGCTCACTGGTTCGGCATTGCTTTTGAGTTTGATTCTATGATCAAACTGTCGAGCAGGAGGCAACCCGCTGGGCATTTGAAAAACCATGGGAAAGTCCGCAACAACCTTTTCCCACGTCTCGTCCTTGTCTTCTGTTGGCGGACTACCTCCGATAAGGGGAGAAACTCCGGCGTTAGCTATCGCCAAGGAGTACAACTGAACCAAACCATATTTACGTTGCCATAATCCTTCAAATCTCTCCATAGAAAACACCGACAAACGATTACCTTGCAATCCCTTCAACACGTATTGTTGCCCTCCAATATTGAACTTCATTGTTAGTTTATCAAAATTCCACAAAATGTCTTGTAAAGGCAGTAACCATTGAACCCCTAATATCATGTCATAGCTTTCTAATGCCAACAAATACACCTCCGTCTTAAACCAACTTCCTTGCATAGACCATTGAAAATCGGGGCACACCTGTGTGCAGCTTAACCTTGCGCCCCCGGGTATCCCGACTTTGATGGGAGTCACGTTTTCTACCACACAATTTAACTTCTTAGCCAATTTCTCATCCAAAAAATTGTGTGTCGACCCAGAGTCGATAAGAATATGTAACTGACGAGTCCCTACCGAACCTTGTACCCGCATTGTAGAGTATGACGGAATCCCATTAAGTGCACTTAACGAGATTTGTGGATCCTTGTCGTTGTCATTCTCCTCCCTGTTTGGTTCGGCATTCCGCTCATTGCTTTCTATATCCTCCTCGTCCTGATCAACTTCAATAACATATAATTGTTTCTTGTTTCGACCCCGACAATCATGCCCCCTTACCCACTTTTCAGGACACCAAAAACATTCGTTACGAGCTTGTTTTTGTTCTATTTCTTTAGAAGATAATCGACGGTTTGGAGTGGTAGTAGTAGCAAACTTTCCCGCATTTCCCTTAACATTATTGGCGGGCTGGTAACGGTTGGGAGTAGGTAATAGGGGAAGTTTAGTTGCATTCACAGGTGGAGTAATCTTGCTCGAGTTAAAGTGGTTCGATCTATGGCTCGACTTCCCCTCAAAAGTCTCGATATTCATACTTTGTATTTTAGCCAACCCATAAACTTCGTGTAAAGTACGAGGTTTGAACATCTTAACTGGACCTCTAATCTCCGGTCGCAGGCCTTTTAAGTAAAGGCTAACAGCCTGACTTTCACTCAGTGTTACCTTATTAAGTAAACCATCAAACATGCCATTGTAAGTTTGTAGTGATTCTAGCGGATTACCCGTTTCCGCTTGAGTTAGTGAAGCCAGTTCCTCCAGAGGGTCTTCGAACATGGTGTTTGCAAAACGGCTAGTTATTGCTCGAACATAATCTTCCCAAGAGATCTCCGAAATCGTTGCCTTACGTGTGCGCATGAAAGCTTGATGCCATTGAATAGCATCACCTTCCAAGTGAATAACAGCATACCTTAGCTTGACGGCATCTGGAGTTTCGTCAATAGTGAAAAAATGATCGCAACGATAAATCCAAGCTTCCACATCCGTCCCATCGAACCTCGGAAATTCTATCTTTCCCAATCTAATCGGCTTTGTTTGCTTATCAACGGCGTTATCAATCTTAGTTCCCGAAAAAGATCCAAAGGAGAATCGGCGATCCCCCTCCTCATCACTCGATTTGTTTTTGACTGCATTCAGTATCTCCTCCTGTTGTTTCATGGTGTTCTCCTGTTGCTTCATCAATGCCGCCAAAGTTGTCTGAATCTCCGATATTGATTTGTCGTGTTCCTTGAGTGACTTATCTACCTCGTGAGCGCGCGTTGCCATTGCAGAGCTTATTCCGACGAGCGATCGGAACGGCTCTGATACCCTTGTTAAGGTAAAAACAGAGAATACAAAGAGAAAAGCAAAAGTTGTTTGTTTATTCCATCCCCCCATCAATACGTGATTAGGGTTCATATAACCAAATAACATAGTTTCGTAAATAGTACCTCGACTACTAAACAAACCATAATAGTCCTTCTAACAAGCAAATAATAATTATAAAAACGAATATTAATAACGACCATAACAAAAAGCATCATATATCAAAAGGGTCATTGATTTGACATATAAAGATTTAGTTGGACAATGTTTTCATTTTTAATAGGACTAAAAATGTACCCAGTGCCGAATCAAGTAAAAGAAATATTAATGTCTACTATTTGTTTGTCGTTTAGCAACTAAACCATTAGTTATAAATGAAAAAATAAATGACGAGACACTTACTGATTGCCATTTGTCCTTAATGGTGTCGAAACCTACAGTATAACCCACAGTATCCCAATCACGACTAGTTCGAATAATAAGCTTATACCGACGCCCATCTCCTTTGAGGCGCAATTCCAAACCATCATAAGCACACAGATTTTCTGCAACATCAAAGTTCTAGAAAGAAACCAACAATATTTCAGGTTAATACAAACCGCTGCTTAATTTAAGTGACAATTTAATTTATTGTGATGTGGGTAACATTTCACCTTCGTCCTGATACTGGTAAATCCACCATTATTTGCGGTGGAAACAATACCTACAAGACACACACACAAACGCCAGAAATTACATACGAAATGGTAAATACTTAAACCAACAACAACCGTACTTGACATTTATGTTAAACAAACAACTATTTGAATTAAACAACTTCGTTTTCACCGATAAAAAACCTTAAACTTATCTAATCCATTTCCTGGAATGACCTTGGTACTAAAGGATCTAGCTGAAACTTTGAAAATCGGTAGACTATACCATCATCATAGACTTTCCACATAGATACACACAACACTGTCGTTTATCCATTAAATTAGGAGGCATACAGCTTGCCCTATTTCCCAACTTTTAATCCAAAATTGTTCAAGGTTCGGATTTATTAGCCCTTCTTCATTACATTGAGGTGGTGTTGTCATATCTTTAGGAATTTCTTTGAACTTAGAGGGTGTTTGTTTCGGCTTATTAAACGGGCTTATGAGCTTATGTAATTTTTCATAAGCCCATAAGCCCATTTTTTTTGGCTTATGAGCTTATGAAGTTGAGCTTATGGTATATTTGAAGTCATAAGCTCAAGTTGATAAGCTCATAAGCCGAAAAAAATGGGCTTATGAGCTTATGAAAAATTTCATAAGCTCATAAGCCGAAACAAACACCCCCTTAGTCAGCTGGGGAACATGAAAGACATGACTAATCATAGATGATTGCGGTAGTAGCAGATTATAAGCAACATTTTCCAATTTATCTATAGTCTGAAATGGCTCGTACTATTTGGGGATCGTCATGAAAGGATTATACAACAAACCAATACTATCAATGGGGATCGTATATGGACAATATACTCCTACAGATTTTCTTATAACTCAATATCTTCTGAACCACATGTACCTAGCTACCGATTCCACCTAGAATGGAAAATGTACTTGTAGTCACCCTATTATTTTGTTTCTTATGATATGTTTTATGTATCCTCTCTTTCCTTGCTTCCTTAGTTTCAACACTACACACTGTATCGTTTTTACAAATTTTTGGTGACGCTTTAGCCCATTCTGGTTAGCATGTTGCTTTGACTGAGAAGATGAATGTCCTTATTCATAATAGCACTCAGGAATTAATAGATTACCTTGAGAAAAGGAAATTATATGTTCATTGATGTTCACACTAAAGGTTTATCCATATGAATCTAAGTTATAGCTAAACACATATTGGCCACGAAGCATTATGCTCATACTTGTGGTGTGATTCTGAGACATTTTCAAACTGTTCATGTATGTTTATTGGATACTACGTATAGTTGGGTAGTACACCAACTAGATGTAAAGATCAAAATTTTGCACAGTGATTTACATGTAGAGGTTTACATAGAGCAACCACGTATTGTATCATTTGGGAGTAATTCGTCTTGGTTTCATGTTACTTGTGGGTAAAGGTGATGCCAATGGTAAAATAGGTCCGAAGCTATCTACCTTGTTGTTTCTGTAAGTTTAATACAACACGGAGATTTCATCTTCATTCTAGTTGTTGTGTAGTTTCACCCTAGGAATTATGCATCTGACCGTGTTTGTGACTAAACATTCTAATCTCCATATTAATTTCCAGTAGTAACCTCCACAAGAAAAAAATTAAGAAACTGATAACATGTAGTTCACTTAACTCTACTATGCTAATCAATTCATTAGAATTTAAAGAAACACAAATATTTGAAACTAGAATATAAATTTTTTTCAACCCTTACTCAATCACAGTTATAACTACTTACTAAGCTTCTAACCAACTTTCCTTCTCATTTCCCACTTCTGTTACGTTCAGTTACACACATGTGCCTTATACGAGATTCTTTTAACAGCGTATATCATGTAATGACCCCTTATTTATATTTGTGAAAAGGCAAAACACAAAACATAAGAAAAAGAGCCCACTATCCTAGTAAGAATGAATGGTTATGCACAAGTACGAAGGATTGAACTTAAAATAACCTAAAATCGAGAAGTTGTATGACAAAAATTAGATGTACTGTAACAAACCTTTAAAAAGTCCTGTTGGTCCACCATCTTCACTACCATTGGGGAGTATTTGGAATGAACTTTCACTGACTCCTCCCATCACAACATCATCCAAGGCACCCCAAGGCATGTCTCTCGATGAATTATCTGTAAAAAAAAAAAAAAAAAAAAAATTTACCTTAAGCAGCAAAACATTCAGGTTACGCACTTTGATTTTTGAGGTCAAATATTATAATTTTCTCCACTAAATAATAGTTTTATTTCACAAGATTCCACCAATGTTTGTCATTACTGAAAGTTACTTAACTACATTGCATCGAGAAGCAACGTTCATAATGTGAACTGCAAATGCCTCACTAAGAAAGGAACAGATGTTGAAAAGAAGCATACCCTCAAATCCAAAGACTAATTTTCCGGTTTTAAGTCCAACACTTCCCTTCAATGCCTTGATCAGATTTTGCATTCCGATATACTCCACCATTTCAGGTGAATCACCCTTAATCTGCTTGCATGAATCAGATAATATCATGAGATCAAATGAATTTGCAAACCAAGCTCCAAAAAGATATGAAAATGCATATCCTGAATTGATTATCCAAGCAATGAGTTCTTCACCTCTGGTTCAAAGAATTTGATCCCCTGCAAAGTAACATATTTTTAGTCGTTAGTGCATATCAGCATATGATCAACCCGAATATACAGTATTTATTAGAGGTGGAAAAATGGTGGGTGGGAAACAGGTCAGAATAGCTTCAGGAAAAGGGGTTTTTCCTAAGACTTAAAACAGTCGAGTCGGAACCCAAACTGATCCTTCTATTAATCATTAGTAAATATGTAAAAGTTGCCAGCTCAAATAAAAATAAACAAATGTCGGAAATTACTTGACTGTATTTAGCACGATCAGGGGTATCTCCTTCTTTTGGACCAACGATGACCGAAACCGCATTAATCACCTTCTTAACTCCTTTAAAGTAATCAGGAAGTAAAGTGCTCGCTTTTGTTATATCTCCAACAACCTGAATTTTTTTTAATTGAAGATAATATTGATTAAATTCAAACTTTTGTGGAACGTTGAAAAATATTTTAACTAACCAAGTCCACATCTGGACCTAGCATTTTCCGTGCTTTCTCTTCATTTCTGACCTGCAAACAGCATGATATGAGTTTAAACAGATTCACACAAAAATAAAAAACAAACTCTAGAGATGGAAATTTCAACTCATTCATATGAAAACAAGTCAATTCGGGTTGTATTTGTTTAATAACGAGTCAAATGGGTATAATGAAAGGCGAAAGGTTATATGGGTAGGAAGGCTAAAATGGGTTAAATGTTGTTTAGTGTGTATTCTGATGTTTAAAACGTTTCTAATGTTTTTTAGTTACAAGAAATTATATAGTAGTTTAATACTATGGTTTTCTAATCATATTTAAACATTAACTAATTAAAAGTTCAAGAAAAAAATGTTGCCTGGCCTGCCTAATCCTAACTACTCACAGAAATCACCTGTTTTTACTAAGACCCATTACCCAACCCACTTATATGCTCATATACGATCTGTGTCAAACACAATATAAATTATAAGAAATGTACCAACACTCTAACGGGCAACCCTTTCTTTTGCAAGACGTTCACTACTCTTCTCCCAACACCGCCAGTGGCACCAGTCACTAAAACTATTCCAGAAGCATCCATAGAGTTGGCAGGTTCACTAGATGACGGACCAGACAGATTAGCAATTACACTTTCAAAGATCTGCCCAGGAAACAAAAGGAAACGTAAATGATTATGTAAGAAAGTTACTCTAATTAGAATCAGATAACCATTCTTAAAAAAGAAGTAGAAGATAGTGTTTGGATGTGCATTTGTTGGTTAAATTTGTAAAAATAATATAAACTCGGGTCTTGGTGTCTGAAATATTCTGATTATTGGGCTTAACCGATAAATGACCAAATCAGACATTTTGTGGAGAAAAAAAATATGTTTGTGAAATAGGGGCAAAATCTCTTTAACTGCAGTTGGTATGAAAGTGATTATCGGAATTAATTATGAAATCCATATAATTAAATAATAAGAAGATGAAAATATTAAAGAAACCAATTACTGCAAGTTGAAGTCATAATAATCACATCAGTTCCAAAACGCAAATCCAAATCCCCCTAAAGAAAAAATGTGGATATATGGAAAATACTTAACAAAGACGGAATCCAACCTTAAGAGGCGATGGTGGTCCATTAAAGAAAAACAATGTCTTGACAAATCTACCAAAGTCCCAACCTTGATTTCTAGATTCTGCAAAGATTGTCGGTTTGTAGGTTCTCAACTCATATGAATGTTGTTGACGGTTGACGGATTTAGTTCTGTCATTTACTTTAAGAAATGGGTTAGAAAGTCCAGCTGCTGACACCCTATTCCTAAACACTCTTGTTCCAATAGAAGATGAAACGCTCTGCAAATCACCATTTTCAACAATGTTATAGCTTCATAATCCATAACAAATACTATGAGTTATAGACTTGTAACTTTACGTATAAAATGACAAGATCACTAAAGTTTTGAGGTCTTAAGGCCAAACATTAGTTTTTTTTATTCTAAATGTAAATCAAAGTCAGTGCCGAAGGACGGGTTCAGAGTAGGCAGTTGCGGCCACCGCAATTTTATCATTTTGTCACAAACACTTGAAATATGTATGCATGGTTGGAAATGGCATTCAACATAATTTAAAAACTAAAATATATTAAAGAAAGAAACCTGAAAGTTGAAACAAGAAAATGATTGGGGGTTTGTTGTGCAGGAGGGAGTAGTAGTAGTATAACAACACTCCATTTTTTCTCAAATGATCTATCTCTGTGTTTATTTCAGACCACACCTTACAACCGCTAACTTTGCCCAAACTAATCAAATTTCATTTTATACTTAATTACACAAATTACCCATCACCTTTACTTATATTTCTACTTTCACTCTAAAACTCTAAATATTTCCCAAAATCTTATCTTATTATTTTCGCTACCCAGCACATATTACTAAACCTTAGAATACATTATATAAATTGTCCATATATTTTGTTAAAAGTTATAACTTTTGTCCCTAAAATTCAAAAAGTACATGAATGATCGAATAAATAATATCATACATGAAAATATATGTTATCAAATTTTATATGGATGGTTCAGAATTTAGATCAAGCAAAACCAAAGTATTGCATATTGATTATGTTAATTAATGAAGTATATAGGTTTGTATATATATGTAACAAAGGTTGAATCTGATAGGTCTAATATAGGACTTTTAGAGAAACGGGTCACGGATTCGGGGTAATCTGATCTCACTCGTTGGTTCAAAGGCGCTGAGACAGGGGCGGTCTTTGGACCACATTTCCTAGGGCTGGTAGGTGGTAGTGATGCCAATTGGTACTAAAGGTACACGGGTTAGGGAGTCCTTATCGAAATTCTCCTTTTGAGAGAGAAATATAAAATGAACTCTTTATTAATCTTGAACTAGTAAAAGATTACAAGTACATAAAAGCTTTACAAGGATTCAAATAATTGGACAAAAGTACACAATCATATGCTTAAGAAGACAAGTATAAGAATCATAAATGTGTAAGAACCCTAACCGGGTATTATTAAAACCGACAAGAGAGAATGAGATGATAAATGTTTGTTGTCTTGTGAGTCTAGAATGTGTTTTATACACATTTAGACCTTCATATATGGAAAGGTTGTAGTTGTCTTCCCTTTGTCATCACATTTACAGCTTTGGTCCTTTACACTTAAACTTGTTACAAAAGAAGATCAACCTAGTAAACCAACTTAACAAATACAAATAAACATAGGTTGGTGTGTGTTGTAATTATGTTTCACAATTAGATTGAACATTTGAACGTCCCCAAAAATATTGATTAAGCCCACTTTGTCGCATAAAGACTCATGTTGAGCCGACCATAATTCTGTTGTAAAGACATCTACAATGTTATTGGGAGACTCTACTTTTAAGACTTTGACAACTCCTTGTAAAATTTTATCTCTTACAAAGAAGAGGTCAATTTCAAAATGTTTGTTTTTTTCATGAAACACAGGATTGGCATTTATCTTTATTGTTGCGTTGTTATCACACAAAATTTTAACAAGTAAAATATTTTTCATTCTCAAGTCTTGAAGAGGTTTATTTACCCAAATTACTTCACAGGTGACAGAAGCTAGAGTTGTAAAGCTTTTGTAGATGACCTAGAGATTGTTGCATGTTTTTTACTTTTCCAAGAAATTAAAGATCCATTTAGAAATAAAGCAAAACCAATGATTGATTTTCTAGCAATAATGTTTTTCCCCTAATCTGAATCAGGCAATTAAAGCTGTTTATAAACTACTAATTATATGGAACCCTTTACCTTTTGAGATATCTTAGGACTCTCATGACCAACTTATTGTGAGAGCTTAGAGGTTAGTGCATGAATTTATCGAGTATGTGCATTGCATATCTAGTGAGAGTAAGATAGATTAACTTAACTACTAGTTTCTGATATGCAGTGATGTCAGTAACTTTGTTGTCATTTTGAGAGTAATTATCTAAGTTTAGGCCAACTTCAATACGTGTAGAGTCATGTTTACACCTAACAAGACCAAACTCAAAGAGTTGCTCAAGACAATATTTCCTTACACAAAGTAAGACCATTATTGGTTTTTAGAATACCAAGGATTAAGTTTTCCAAGGTCTTTTATCAAATATTTGGAATTCAAGAAGGTTTTAACATTATCGATCTCCTTGTCAATGTTCTTAGCGAACAAAGAGAAATCATTTAACTTTTGTACAAATCCAGTTTCACATAGGACAACAGTTAATTTTTCATTCCACTTTCTAGGTGCTTGTTTTAGACCATATAGAGATTTAACTAGCTTGCAGACTTTGCTTTCATTTTTTGAGAAGTAACTCGAGGAGGTGTCATGTACACCTCTCCTTTTCAAGGTCTCCAAGAGGAAGGCATTGTTAATGGCAAGCTGGTATAAGTCGCTACCATTTTGGACAACAAGGTTAACTAAGCACCTAACCATTACGTTTCATCAAATTCAATTCCCTTCTCTTTGGCTATAACCTTTGGCAATAACCTTTGGCAACAAGTCTGGCCTTGTATCTATGTATTTCCCCATTGGCTTTATATTTTATTTTAAATATCCACATACATCTTATCAGTTATGATCTAAGTACCATTTAGGTTTAGAGCTTCAAGTTCAAGGTTCATGACATCAACCCAATGTTTAAACTGAAGTGCTTCAAAAAAGAATTTTGGTTCAAGACTTTTACTTAAGGAGGCAATAAAACATTTGATTTCGGGTTTTAAGTGAGAGTAATTGACGACTTTACCAAGACTATATTTAACCTTCCTTTCAAGGACAAAACCATCAAATATTTTTAACAGTTTAGGTATCCACCCTAATTTTCTAGAGGGTGTAGGTTGAACCTTATATGGATTTATATGATTTTCATCATTTTGACCCTCATATTTGTTAAAGTTTTCATCATTAAGAGTTCCTAGAAAATCACCGTTACAGGCAGATGGTGTGCTTCTATTAGTGGGTTTGAACCACTTGCAGATAATGGTGGTGAATCACTACAAGGTAGTGTAAGGAAACTTCCAAGTGATGGTTGATCACCGGAAGAATTGGGATCACTACCAAGTGATGTTGGATCACCGGCAGATGATATGCTACTAGCAGAAGGTGACATACTACCAGAGTAGATAAGATGAAGTATTTGGTTCATTGTTGGGTAAAGGGTCAATGACACGATGAGAGTCATAAGGTGAGTCAAAAATTTGAAAGATTGAGATCCATTTCAAGAGAACATTGATCATTTGAAGACATTTTAAAATGGGATACATTTTCATAGAATTTGACATCCTTGGAGAAGAAAAGGGTTTTTTCCTCAGTATCATACAATTTGTAACCCTTTTTTCATTTGACATCCTTAGAGAAGAACATTAACCTCTTCGACATCCTTAGAGAAGAACATTAACCTCTTCGACTTGAAAGTCTAATGTGTTGAAATGAATGATATATGCTAGTGAAATAAGTTAAAATCAACACATTAGACTTTGCAAAATGTTCAGAATTTTTTTAACTTTGTCCAGAAATTTAACTTATTTCACTAGCATATATCATTCGACTCACATAAAAACTCAAAAAATTTCTAAGTGTTGATTCGAATCAAAATATAACTATGTCCACTTAAATATTTAATTGATTCGATTGAAAAATTTAACTGATTCGACTGGTTTAAAACATTAAAATTTTATAAGTGCTGAGTCGAATGTGTGTGTACTCGATCCTGTGTCCACACAAAATTTTCACGTATCCAGACAAGGTCTTCTTTGACCCAAATTTTACCTTATTCGAAAAAAACAACATATTCGACGAGATTGTCATTCGACCTGAAAATCAACATATTCGACCAGGTTTCCAATCGACTTGAAAATCAACATATTCGACCATGTTTCCATTGGACTTGAAGAACAAAATATTCGACCATGCATTTGACTAAGGAATTCGACTAAGTCATCTGAACACATGAATTTGTTTACAACAGGCACTAAAGATCACATTCAGTTGAAACGATGGTTTCCAAGCTGCACTAAAAAAGAAAAGAAAAAAATGGTGAAGTTTTGCGATACCACGTTTTTACGTTAAAGACGAATTCAAGAAAAAAAAAAGTTTTTTCGAAAATTTTCGGCAGATTGTCGGATTACAATTAAGCTTCACGACGTATTTTAACGAGTTTCAAGCATCCGAAATTTACGAGATTTATATTTCCAAAATCGACATTGAAATGCGACTTCAACGGTGCTATTGTAAGCATTTTGTTCAACAAGTTTCGAAAAATAGTTATTCAAGCGAGTGATTTGTGGATCAAGATTATCCGACTTTTACTTCAAATTTTTAACATTGTGACTTTTTCATCAAACTTTTAACGGATTTTCAACATTAATTTTTCATCATAACGAAAGATTTTTTTGGTCGTAAATTGGACTCCACAATTGACAAAAATCAAACGTTTACAATTCATTGTTCTCAAGATCAAGATTGGACAAAGTTAGAGGAGCTAGATAAGTAGTGTGACAAAATTGACTATCAATTATACTCTTCGGATGATGCAGGTCACTAAATTTGAAACGCATGAGACATATTGCTAAAGTTACACGAGCATCTTTATCAACAGAAAAGAATCAATAACAGGACCTTAAAGCTCTCTATAACAGTGAATCGAATAAAACAGGTCATGATGCGGAATCTCATGACCTGAGTTTAATCAAAAGGTGAATAATTGTAAAATTGAAAGAACTGGAAGATCTAATGGATAAACTGTTTAAGATTTCATTGATAGTGTGAATCGGTTTGAACAAGCAGTTACAACTGACAGATTAAGCTCAACGGCACTCAAGATGAGTCCGGGTTCAAAGACAACTAAATCTTACAACCTATTTATAAAAATCTAAACAAACGATTTAAATTAAACAACAAGTCTTCATCTTAATTTTAGTTCTGAGAAGTTCACTTTAATTCGAAGTCAAAGTCTTCATCCCCGAACTAATATCTTCAATGTTGACTTGTGTTGACTTAAGTTATCTTCAGCTTGAAATCAGTTCGGATGACCTTCTGTCAGTTCGGGTGAACTAACATGTTCCCCCGAACTGAAATCTTCACTTCAGATTGTTCATGTTTTAGTTCGGACCTTCCCCGAACTTAAAACATCTTTATTCAAGTACCATTTTAAGACTTCATAGCTTCATCTAATCAATTCGGGTCCCAACAATCTCCCCCTTTGATGATGCTATGAATCTTAATTCCGTTTAACTTATGATTCTCCATGGTCAACTTCATCCACCTTTTCACCATTTTATGTATCTTGAACAAATTCAGTAGGAATAGCTGCAGGATATTGAAAGAGTAGCAAAAACACTTTTCTTCCCATCATAGGCCAACATCAGATTTCTCTAGTGAAATGATTCATATGATAAAAGCAAGTAATTCCATAATCTCTCTACACTTACTCTTCGAAGTAACCTCCGGAACACTTGCTTCTTCAAACTGATCGTTGATCCTTGTTGACCTTTTCCAGCAAGAAAGTGATTTGCTATAATTACACCTTCTCTTCAAACAAACTCCACCTTGCTTACAAAATCTTCAACCAAAATCATCAAGTCTCCAACCTAGTAGTGCATGTAGATCATCATTATACCTCTGAATCTTGAGCTTAATTACCAGTTCATCCAGTTTTGAAGAAACATGTTATTGAAAACATTTTGTTCTTCATCACTTTCATCAACTTGTAATCTTCATTCTTTCATCATTTGTATATCGATTTGATCATTGATGGTTCAATTGTCTTCACTACCAGTAGAATCACTTGATTCATCACTCTGATTTCAGATCTGAAGCTCCAAATCACACCTTTTCCTCAAATTGATAACTCGTGTTTAAACTCCATTCTCCCCCAATCACACCTGTTTGTCAAATTGATTACTCGTGTTTTAACTTCATTCTCTAACGATCTCTGAATTGATATGTGCAACAGCAGATCCACCATAATCATTTCGATGAAAATATCACCAGATAATCGATAGAAAAGTGAGGTAACTTTATCTAACACAAACGAGAGTTGGAAGCGAAACGCCACGTGAAATCCTGCAAATCAATACAGAAGTTGGAAGGTTATGCCAGATCGCGTGTAACAATAAGTTTTCTCTTATGTTGATCAGACACAAAAGAAAATCCTATCATTACTTGCGAGTGATCACCACTTAATGTGTGTAACACAAAATTACAGAACGCGATCAACAATACGAAGATTAAAGGAATTCGAAATCATCAGAACGACTTATGGACCACAACGGAATTTGAAAATTAGATGGATCGAATACCAATAAAGAATAAAGAACACAAAGTATTTATTTACGAATACAATTACTTGTTCATATTAGTTAACATTTAGTGTTTTTTGGTCATATTATTTGGTTTCTAGAGTTAATGTAGTCTCTAACTAATGAATAAACATGTATATATTTGTGAATAAAGCGTAATCACTTGTGAATAAAGTGTATAGCGTATCTAATTTTGTTACTGATTATCTACTAGTGAATACAAAGTATACACAAGTGTATATATTTTATTTAAATCTTATATGTTACAATTTTATATATAACATATATATTAACAAGTAAACGCTTTAATATATTATGAAGTAAAAATTTATTCCAACTTAAAAAGATATCATACAATTACATAACTAAAATGTAAACTATGAGTCAACGTCTCATTCTTCATAAGTTTCTTCTTCGGTTGTGTTTCCTTCTTTTTTGTCTCCTTGTCTTCTTCAATTTATTTTACATTATTTTTTCCTTTTTAGAAGTGAAACATTGTTTAGAATGTAAAACCATTATTTTTTCCTTTTTAGAAGTGAAACATTGTTTAGAATGTAAAAGAGAAGTTAACTCATCCACATGTAACACAATGAGAACTTGTGAGCACTCCATCTACATATATTTTCATTCCAAATCAAAACAATACTAGAAAGAAACATTTTATTATCAATAATGTATACATAGGTGAATACAGTGTATACACATGTGAATACAATGTATACACATGTGAATATACAATGTATTCACTTGTGTCTTCATCAAATTAACTTACAAATACATTGTTGTACTTGTGAATCCACTTATTTTGACTTAAATTATTGTAAAAGTAATTTAGAATAGCCATGCAATCTGAACATAACTACATAAATACAACAAAATACAATACTAACCTCTTTCAATTTTAATATGTGCAATGCATATCACACTTATTCTTGTTATATAGCACCTATTACATGCATATTTGGGCAACCCGATCCTCCTCTTCAAGGGTAACCAAGTAACGGGAATCTATATAGAGTTGTTAAATAATGCTCAAACAAACCAAAAAGCATGTAAAAGTAATACTTTCATTGAGAATTTGTTTTTTAAAAAAGGAACACAGAATCTCATTTTATGTAATAAAAACAATTCAATTCAAGCAATCAGTCGTGATCCGTCTATTAAATTGAAGCCATTCACAATTACAAACACTTCATGACATATGATTGTGAAAACGGATTAATGCTCCTTAAAATCCTGATAAACCAATTACACATAGAGGTTTTCAGCAATAGAGAATCAGTTGTGAATTGATAAAAACATTACTTGAGATAAACTAAGACGGTTGGTAGAACTGTCCACATACCTTAACTGCTCACGTCTATTGAAAATGTTAAATTTCAATCGAAATCCTAATTTAAAGACACGTATCAATTTAGAAATCATTGTAAAATTAAAGTCGATTGAAAAATGGATAATACCTACCATCAAAGATTTTGTTTATTAGAGAGTATATATATATTTTTAATCAATTTTGATACAAATGAATAGTCAATTTTTATTCACTCGGTAGGTGTTTGTTTCAGCTTTCGCAACAAGTTTATGAACTTATATTTTCATTTAAGCTTATAAATTTATTTCGATAAGTAAATAAACCAAAATAAATTACGAAACTCGTAAACGCTTATATAAACCGAAACAAACTACCTTTATACAACCATCCTGTACAAATAGTAGTGAGAATACTGGAAACTGAAAAAGGGTCACACACACATTATTTTTCATGTTTCCAGTTCCGACAATTTACTTCCTTTCTCCAGCAAAACATCACCGGCAGCTCTGATCGTGTATCTCCGGCAGCTCTGATCGTGTATCTCCGGCGCCGGCAATTTCAGGTTTGCTTCTCTCATCAATCTATTAGGTTCTACTTTAACACAAGATCAGTTGCTGTATTATTATTATTATTATTCAGCTCATCATTTACATTACTATAAGTTGCATAACCTAGAATATTGAGGTACTAAACATCTAATGGATTACAATTTTTCAAAAAAAAAATAGTAAAAAAAAAAATCATAGAGTTAATCAATAATTAATAATTAATTTTGTTAATTAAGATGTTTCAAACTGTCTAGGTACATAACACAATGAAGCGGACACGTTCGTATAAGGAGAAAAACACTAAGATGCCTATGGTAACAGAACCTGAAACCAGCAGGAGCCGTCCGCCTGTTGGCACATCTTTTTCTGATGAGTTAATACAGGAAAATACCACCTCAATGCATACCGGAGGAATCAATCCAGACGCGTTGGGTCAAATGATTGCATCAATTATTAAAGAGATATCCAAAGACACTGGTGGACTTGCTAACTTCTCAAAGAGCTTGCTAACTAACACCAATCAAACTCATGCTAACATGGAAATCGAGGAAAACGAAACAAGACCACATCAAAATTCAGAATACAAGGAGACGGAATTAAATGCTGCCTTAAAGGTATGGTTTATTATTTCATATAATATAAATGACATTATTCATCCTTGTAGAAGTTATGCATCCTGGATTTACACTTATAGATGACGTTTTTTTTCCTGCCGTAGGTGATTAAGAAGACTATGGAATTGGATGCAGCTGATCCATTTAACAAACCAGTAGATCCCATTGCGCTTGAATTACCCGTAAGTTTATTCTTTCTACTAGTATGTGCTATGGTTAACAATGTTAAGCGAGAATCATTGATTTGAAGTTTTGAACTATTTTTCATGTCATATTTTCGAGGGAAGATTGTTTACCATCTAAATCAAGAATTGGCTTTCATGATAAAATGTCGTAAAAATGAATTTTACTGATAGAAATTTCTTAGGTGTATTTTGTCCCTACTTCCGAGTTAAATTGGTCAATTGTTGCTTTCTAGTTACATGTCTCTTTTTTTCCTCTAATATATCATACCCTGCATTGGAATTTTCTGTTATCCAATGCAGTCTCGGTGAACAAAATTTCTAATTTCTAATACAATCTCGGTGAACAAAATAATTTTGTTTTCTTTCCATTTTAGTGAGAAAACATTTAGTTCAATCTAAGACTCAATATTTACTAGATCATTGCAGGGTATCATGCATTCATACAAACTAAGATGAAACGTCATTCTTCTAGGAAACATATAGATATGGCTATGAAATAAATGAGGCAATATTGTCCTAATTAATCCTTTTATGATTAACCAAACCATTATGTAATACTTTACAATATTCACTCGTCTGGCTCGAGTATTTGGGGTTGCTGCATATGCATCTTCCTATGACCCACACAAACTTTAGGCATTACTCAAAATTCCATCCATGTTGTTCTTCTTCCCATCCCTTTATTTTAATATTAATGGGTGTACGTCACTGTTAGACTAATGAGATAATGCAAATTACTTCTGATTTATGTTTGTTGACGTTTGGAAAAACTTGTTTATGTATATTAAGTGTTCATTAAAAGTGACTATCCTTTGTTATTATATTTGATAAAAAAACAAAAAATCCCTTTAGTTTGTTGTATCATACAAAGGTTTTCCATAATGACTTGGGTGGAGCTTGAAGCAGGATTATTTTGATGTTATCAAGACACCTATGGATTTTGGTACGATATGCAACAACCTTGAGAATGGGCTTAAGTACATGAATTCGGCAGATGTCTTTAAGGATGTACAATATATATGGTACAATTGTGTCATATACAATAAGAAGCGGGATCCCATTTTGGAGCTCATGAAGCGGGTGAAGACATTCTTCATGAAGTCTTGGAAAGCAGCAGGGTTACACACAGAACAGTCTCCGGCTATTGTTGGTAGGACCCCATCATTGTCATTCAGTTCTATACCTTCGTAGATTTACCCATAGATGCTTTCTAGATAGCCAGCAGAAGTAAGTTATTGCTAGTTGTGTTTAATATTCGTTCGTGCTTGTTTGAACTTTTCCATTATAATTCTAACACCTTGTTAAAAATACATGGTAGCTGCATTGATCACTGCAAATGGTATTCTTTCGACTTAGAGAATCCATCAGGCTGTTTTCTTTTATGTTTCTCGAGTCTGTGTGCATTGTAATTGTCATAAATGTTTTTATTGTAATTTTATGTCGTAAAAATAATATAAAGCAGTAAGTTTCATACTTTTCTTTATGGATATATACCTAACTTGTAAAACAACCAACTTACAATGCTTCAGTTTTGTCGGTAACCACATTTTACTTCATCATATAAACTTTTAATCATCCTTGATGAAGGCCCTAATTTGTTGTTGATTATTGAGTCACCCACAATGGTTACATGATTATCTATCCTTTTTGTAATTGACGCGGGTGCAGAGGTAGATATCCACAGCAAGATTTGTGTGCAAAAAAGCTGATTACATTGAGCAGTTTACATAGATCGCTCTAGGTAATCCCATTTTTCAAATAATCATCCTAATATCATATCTCTTAATTACGATTAACATAATCTACTATATACAAGAGAATATTGTAGATTTACAATTTTGAACAAATCTAATTTACATTACTAATAAATGTATTTATCTCTTTTCTAGATATTTGGTAATAACGTTAGCTGCTTGTCAACTTCTATATGCTTACTTCTATTAAGTCTGTCGATTAGGAGCAACACAAATTTGACCATTTTCAAGTTTCTCTATGACAGATGGTTTATCTACTACTCAACTTTGATGTATATAGTTTCATCTGTAGGACTTTTCTTAATAATAAATCGAAACAGAAACTTTCACGGCCAGATAAACCTTCATACCCGTTTGAAAAGAGATCATTTAGTCTTCTAGGAACCTGTTAATGCATATTGACTCAGATTTTTTTTGTGCAAGGGATCTGAAAGTATCTTCAATGTTGCTTATCTACCAATTTTGTTATCTTCTTTGCGTAACACAATTATCTGTACGCATGTGCTATATTTTGATATTGCTCGTGCTTTACTGTTGTTCCATACTCAGTCAGCATTTGTATGAATTCTATGTGTGTACTATCTACAACATTTGGACCTTTCATCGAGTTTTTATTCTTGTATAAATTTTGAGTTCATATACATGTACTTTAGGACCTTTTGCTTGTTTTTTGCCCTATCGATTGGCGTTCTCATATAACTATGTTTTTGTTGAGTTGAAATAATAGTTTTATGGTGTTCATTATTTAGGTAAAGAGGAAAAAGTGTCCCAAAAAATGTCCGTCTCATTGTTTTTCCTTCGCAAGGTATTCCTTTTAAAAGGAGGAAAATAGTTTAGAACATGAGTCACATCCCATTAAGTATTAAGTAAATAGCACCCTTTCTCTAAACTGCTTCTCCCTATAGAAATTTAAGGAGATTCATTGAGCACATCTGGGCCCGACGCACCTCTAATAAATGTCTATTTTTCATTTACCTGTACTATTGTGTTGGGTGTAAATACTGTTGGACATGTGACTTGAATCCCAGAATTAGAAGGGTTGTTATGTCTATATTCTATAGCTGATATTGTCATTAGTTAGATGTTATAAGATCTATGGCACTTACTTTAAATGAAACGTCAATGGAGCTGTTAGGAGCATGGAAAAATATGTAATCTGTTACCCCCTGTGTTCAGCTCTTGATTTTTTTAAAAATATCAGTTTAGGCATTTGTTTTCTGCAATTTGTTACTGTTGGTCATATCATCAAAACAAATAGGAGGCTCTCAGAACTGATTCTTTCTAGAATTGTAGGGACATTTTTAAGAATGTGATCGCAGAAGATGCCTTTGATAAATGTCTATATTTTCCGTAGAGCTATACCTTTATTTCTGGGTGTATCTGTAGAAGTCAAGTAACATTGGATACCCTTTTCTTTTAAGTTATATAAAAATAGGACTCTTTAAATTATAATGCCAAAGCAATATATTTCCTTTGTAGAGTATAATTGGTCCTTACTAAACCTTGAATGGGAATGACGGCTAATGCATTTTAGATCGCTACCTGTTTTGCTTGATATTAGAGTTAGCAGTATCAAAACATCGACCTTGATATCAGGAATAAAAAAGGTATTTCTAAATTAGTATTGATGTTGCTCACTTATCTGTACTTCTTACAAATTATTTTGATTAAGGTTTAAAGTTGCTACTTACTACACTTTGTTCACTTAACAATAATGAAATTCTAGTGTTGCTTTTATCTCCAATCAACAGAGTTTATGTATGGTATAGTACTACTATATATATTTTAATATATATATATATATATATATATATATATATATATATATATATATATATATATATATATATATATATATATATATATATATATATATATATATATTTATCTGTAAGTTCTTATTTTTGGATACTAATTTAGCTGTTAAGTACTTAAATGTCATGTTTATGTTAAAATTTTATATAGTTTCTGACTTTGGGATGAAATACATTCAGATGTCCAGCCACGTACAGAGTCTTCGATGTTGAGGCCAAAAAACCGACAAAAAGAAAACCCACTTGATAATGATTTTTCTCAGTTACAGCAAAATGAGGCTGGTTCTAACCAAGCTGGTCACTCCCATCAGAGCTCTTGTCCACCACAGTCCTCCCCAGAAAAGGATGAGACTGACACCGTTACTCCTGGTTAGCTATTTACTAAATTTCATTTTCTTTGACCACCAGTTAGAAAATAAACAATATAAATGACTTGTATTCTACAGTTATTCAAAAGAAACGTCAAGCTCAAGTGCCCACACATTGCCTTAAATATTCAAGTGGGGGAAGGATGAAGATCGTCACAAATGCGATGGGGCAGCCTGTGGGTCTCGAGGCACAAAAGTTAACCAGCTATCTGGGCATCATAGCACGAGATGGGAACTTAGCTCCTCTTATTTATACTAGTTGGAGCAAAGTGCCAGAAGAAAACAAGGAGAACATTTGGAAAAAAGTTCTGGTATCTGGAAAACCCTTTTTAATTTATATTACGTTTTTCTTCTTACTTATGCTTATGTCAGATAACTGAAGAATATATATGTCACAGACGAGGTTTGATATCAACCCCTCTTGTCGAAATTGGGTGCTGTTGTCCGTTGCAAATAAATGGAGAAACTTCAAGGCTGGTCTCAAGACTGGTCATTATGATACTCATGCCACTGATGAAGAACGCCTTGCAGACTGTAATATGAGGGTCCTTCCCGATCAATGGTCTGTCCTTGTTTCTTATTGGAGCTCTGAAAAATTTAAGGTTCGTGTCATATTCCATGAATATAAAGATAACTTCGAAAATGTGTATAATGATGTACTTGTTTGCAATATTTCAGAGAATAAGTGCTCAGAACAAGGCCAACCGTGCAAAGGTGAGGTTTGTCCACACCTCAGGCACAAAAAGCTTTGCCCGGATAATTGAGGAGGAGGTACAAAATTACTCATACCTCTCTTGTTACTTGTTAAAGTTCTTCCTTTTCAACTCGAGCACAATGACTCATAAAGATCTCCGTTCAAACATGACAGAGGGCAAAACTGCCTGATGGGGAGGAACCCTCGCAAGCAGACCTATTTATATTGACGCATACAGACAAAAATGGTCAGCCTGTGGATGAAAAGACGGCTTCTGTAATTGTATGAGCCATGTCTATCATTTTATGCACTTCTTTAGAAACAATTGTTTAGTATACATTTCATTTTTCGTCTGTATCTTTGTTACAGTCCCAACTTCGTGAAACTACTACTCAAGATGACGCCTACAATCTGATAATGGGAGAGTATACAAAAAGTGGTGTCTCCCAATCTGGATTAAGTGCTAAAGTTTTAACTCGTCCCGAGCCATTGAATGTAGTTAAAGAGAATGCAGAAGTTGCCGAAATGAAGGAGAGACTTGCATCAGTGGAGCAAACATGTTCACAGATGGCCGCTCAGATGTCTGCAATGATGTCAATGATGACTAGCATGCACAAGGGTTCCTCTGGTGCAAATTATCCTAATGCTGTAAGTTTATGATCCATCCTATAGAGTATATAAAAGTAAACGAATGTGTCGTCGTTGAATAAAACATTTTAGGTTGTATACATTTAAAAGAGACTTTGGGTGATTTCAACCCTGTAGACCTGTTCGGTCTTTTTGATATGTTCCACTTTTGCCATTTTTTATTTGAAACATTTGTTGTAAAAAAACATACAACCCAAATCGACCCATTCTTAATTGAATGGGTCAAATTGCCAGACATGATATCTTGATGTAGAAGTGAAAGCAAGTAAACTGAGGTCGTGGACAATGGTGCTGTTCGCTTAAATTAATATAGTTTCTATACCGGGAATAAGATTTCCCAACAAATCTGCTCTGTTTTTAATACACTTTCTAACTGTGTTCTCTAGCTTGGCACATCGGTTCCCGTGGGTACAACAAATCAGTCAGAACCTGCGTCTACATCTAATTATGAAGCTCCTGCAAAACAGGTGGGTATCTTTATAATTTTGTTAGTCGAATCTTAAAAGCTTAAAACCCTTTTAACACAATCACTCTATTAATGTGTTGCAGACTCGTGGAAGGAAGAAAAGAAGGTAGAAAACCAGCAAGCTACTTCCTTCACATGAACCTAAATCGCTCGTGTACTACTTGTCCGGATTCCCTGAAGTGTGCTGTTGTATACATTTTCGTCATTGTACTCACTTTCTGGTAATATTTCTATGGTTAGATTAGGTCAAGGATCCAAGAATGAAATCTTTTTGTGTATTGTAATGTTGAGGTTATGAAAAGACTTGATATATTGTTATAAGGTGTTCTAGATAAACTTTTTTAAGGAACATGGACTTAGCCCTGATGTATGCTAGCTAGTAAACTTTTCTTGCAGTTAAACTGTTGCTTCTGCAAGGATCATGTGAATGAATTTAAATTCAGAAAACTTGTATGCAAAGTGATTAAAGGGGTGTTTGTTTCGGCTTATGTAGAATATGAGCTTATGTAATTTTTGAGAAGCTCGTAAACCCGGCCATTTTTTCAGCTTATTAGTTTATTAAGTTGAGTTTATGACTTATTTAAGCTGACAAGCTAATAAGCTGATAAGCTCATAAGCCCGGGGAAAGGGGATGATGAGCTTTCAGAATTTACATAAGGCGAAACAAACACCCCTTCAAACTCACTAATACAAAATGCACAAACCCGTAGAAGGGAAAAGTGAAAGACACAAGCATATGGTTTTATTTGACCAATGTCAATGATCCCACTACCGAGTACCGAGTCTTTATAATTACTTAACATGTCAACCTTTCGGTTTTGAGTCTTAATCTTTTGCATTATTTTGGCGAGTTAACTTACTAAGACCCCCTAAACTACGTTACTGTCATTCTTGTTAACCGCCATGGCTGAAATTCTGGAAGTTTTCAATGTAAATGAAGGTTTTTATTTATAAGTTTGGTTTATTAATGTAAATGTAAATGAATAAATGCAGATTATAGTAACTTTTATGTATATTAATGGTAAAATATTATCAAAATTTATGCGAAAAAGATTTCAGATAATAACAGTAATAGCAAAAAACAGTGGTGGTTTTCGGGATGGCGTTTCTGATAGAGAGCGACTACAAGAATGCAGTTGGGCACATAAAGGGCATCTGGGGTGTTAGAACTAGAAGATATGTTATTAAAAATGAATATTAAATTATTAAAAATGATTGTTTTACAAAGATATTTGCTTACCATTAGCCTACTAGTATCAGTTTATATCTTTGTTTTAGTTACTCCATACTATACTTTCATTTTGCTTCTCCAATCAGTTTTGTTATCTTTCTACTCGATCACTCCTCATATCAATATATCATCGGTTTTTGCTTTCGTTTGCTACTTTTAGGTTGCTTATTTCGGTTTCTCATTTGTGCCTAGGGTAGAGATCTAGAAATCTTTTCACGTAGAGCCAAAGTAAAGAGTATTTATTAAGTGATTTGATTTTTATAGTGGCAAACTTTCAAAAATAATTTCCGTTTATTGTAGTTGTATTAGTTTGAGCAACATTCACGAAAATATGAATTGGGTTGAAGATCAAATTTCTCATCTTTTAACACAACTAATATGTCGCACCTTCATATTGTGACAATATACATTTTATTGATTTTTGTCAAGTCCTTTGATGTAGTTGATATAATGACTATGATTACCGAATTCTCATCTTTTAGTTTTCTATGTTGGCCAGAGTTAAATCTACGATAGAGATCCTTATGGGGGAGAGCTCAACACCAAGTTTTTCTCTTAAGATATTAGTCTCAGAAGAAGAAAACAAAGTAATTATGGCCGAGTCGGATAGTTTTATGAAAATGCCGATTGCAACTTTGGTTAAGCATATTAATGATCGCGTAGATATTGGATGTTTCAATAACTTATATGGAAGTGTTAAGAGTCTCAATAAGAAGTTTCTTCATGACAAAAGATTCCGAGGTGCTGTACTTAATCCTCCAAGTGCAGCTGAAATTTACTGTAAGAAACTAGAACTGAATCTAATTAAAAACGGTTCCACTGATTTTTATGTATGTCATGACAATTAGTTATTACAAGTCTGGTAAGTGTGAGTGTGGACAAGACTTGAAACACAATATAACGATTTCTCCAACCTGCTCGGTTTTTGGTTACGGATGATTTAATAGTTGCCATTATGGCTGATTTATCGCTGCTTAACAAGCTTGAAAAATATGGGAAAATAGAAGAGAGGACCATCAAAATAGGAAAGGACGAGGCCTTATGTTTTCGGATTTTATTTAATTGTTTCATTACGCAGGTTCTGAAGTTGCTCAAGTGTTTCTTCAGATCACCAACACCTTTGTCTGATACATTCCTAGAACAATCTATTGACAAGTCGGCCAGCTTTCAACTTCCTGAGATGAAATTTGGCCCACGATTCACTAATACTCCTCCAAAGGTTAAAGACAATCGGAAGAAATGGAACAACAATATCCAGCTTAACCTCATCTATAACAAAGTCATATATGCAGTGGTCAAGGAAGATTTTGTCACCTTTCTTTCAGTCCCGCTTGGTTACATTTTCAACCAATTTCCACTTTTGTCATTCGAGGGATGCATAGGAAAGTTACATTGGAGCATAAAGAAGACCGATATCAGTATGTTTTGCTGCAAGGAGAGAAAGGAGATACTATGTTAGGATCTCCCGAACTAGGTTTGAATGTCGAACTAGGTTTGAATAAACAAACGTATAGATTTAGATTTATCAAAGAAGTTGCAGCGGATCAACACTTTGATATTAACAAGGGTTAATTGATTAACAGTTTATGAATATATGAATGAATAAACGTTAATAATTAAGAACACAAGTATTTCATCAACAACCTCAATCTATTAAGAATAATTGTTTCGTTAACAGACATGTGTTTACAACAACACAGGGATATATATATATATATATATATATATATATATATATATATATATATATATATATATATATATATATATATATATAGATTGGGGTTCAAAAGAGATCTCTATTTTTATAGAGATCTAGGGATCTACTTTCTAGCCACTCATTTTTCCTTATATCTTTGGGTTTTTTTTTTTTACTTTTTTTTCAAATTTTTTTTTTCCGTATGGTTACCAATATCGTTCTTTACATAGCAACTACGAAAAGATAAATATACAAATATATTAATTTCACTTTAATGTATATGATGTTTGAGTAAGAAATTTTATTTAGAGAACCCTAACTTTTCAATACTAAACTCACTTTTATGTGTGTTCATATGATCACACCTTAATGTTTACAAATGAACAACTGTGATAATATATGAACGTGACGATGTTCATATGTGATGGAGAAAAAAAATCCATGAACTAAGTGTGATCAAATATGAACAACTCATAGTAATCGTAAAAAGTTAAAATAAAAATCCTAAAACTAGTTACAAATCAAAGAAGAAAAAGCTTTGCGAGATCCGAATTAGATGTTTGGTAGAAGCTTACTTCATCTTCGTGTTTTGAAGCTGCAACAAGTTCTTTGCTATCTGGGCCCTACACAAATAATCATAAACACCAAAATCAACAAAAAAATAAATCATAATCTAATCTTGCATTTCTCATATTAAAGATTCCTCTACTTCGTCATTGCTAATAAAAATCCTAAGCATTCAACATAAAGTCAAATACTTTAACATCGTATAGCAACATTTTTCATTTTAACATAAAGTCAAATACTTTAACATCCTAAGCATTCAACTAAATGTAGTTAGCTCCTAAGCTATATTTATAACTAAATCAAGTTGAAAACAATTACAATATTTGATTGCATTCATAGCTCACAACACGATAAATCGATAATGATATGAGTAAGTTACAGTAAAACTAACAATCAGTGACCTGAACTAAGCCTAATCGAAGAATGAGTAATCTCAAAGTGAAATACTCAAATTCTTGTTTCATAGAAGAAACCGACACAAGACATCTACTACTATTTTAGCTAATTAAAGCTAACCACAGTAACTACATTCACCATGACGATAAGATAACGATATAATATAACAAATCAAAATCAGTAAGCTAAATATATCAAAATTACTGTAAAATTACTGTAAATTTCCAAATAATTATCAGATCAAGCAATTCAGAAACCGAAAAACAAATCAATCTCGATTCAAATTAATCTCAAATAAAACACATTATACGCCAAAAATAATAAAGCCTAGGAAAATACTGAATAACCTTGAAACAACTTCAGACCTTTTGAATAACCTTGAAACATCTTCCGATTACTGCGGTCGTGTTTCTGATCATCATTATCTGTTGGATCTACCTTTTGATTGCGCGTGATGAGCCGCTGGTGGTTTTTGATTTCGAAATTGGCGATCGTGTGGAGTATATGCAGGTTTTGGATTTCGGTTGTTGATGAAGATGATGGAGTATATGCAGGTTTGATTTGATTTGTTGCGGTTTTGTTGGAGAAAACAAGAGAAGAGGAAGACGTCAGTTTAAGGAGAGAGAAAGAGATTTATTAGGTTAAGTAATTTAAAACTAATACTGTTTAATAGTAATTTCCCAAAATACCCTTATAGCCTTTTATCAATTAGCATCAATTTTAAAAGTATTTACGAAACTGCCATATAGGTTTTTAACCATGGATCAATAAATCAAGGGTTTAGATTTAGTTCTCGCAGTTCTCGCAAAAATCTGAGTTCTCGCATGAACCATTCACTATATATATATATATATATATATATATATATATATACCTTGAGGAAACCCTAATATAATTAGGTTAAAACTCTAAAGAAATCTACGAAGATAATTATCAATATATTGTTTACATAATTATCTCCTTACAATGCGCTAACTAAATATATCAAGTAAGCAGTATTAACAAGCGCGTCAGTAGAAACTCCTTCATACAGATCCATGCAGCCAGTATTAACATTCACCAGTAGTAAGTCAGCAGTAGTAATATCACCAGTGGTAATCTTCAATACTTGACCACCAATACAAACTATAGCCATCAGTATTATTATTCACCAGTATTAACAAACTTACCCAACAGTACTAATTGGACTTTACCAGTATTAACATCTTATAACCCAACAATATCCCCCTAAACTTTTGCATTCCAAAAAAGCATAAGTTTCTTCATTACAAACCTTGGAGAATGTTGCCAATACCTCAAACTGTCTGCATCGAGTTTCTGTGATCTATGAGCTGGCATCTGATCTTCCACAGTAGTTGAATAGCTTCTTCTAAATATTGATTAGCCTTCAACTTAACATTGAGCATGTTGATCATAACATTGATGCCGTGCTTGTATTTCTGCTCCACCAAAAAGTAATATGTTGAGCCATCACTTCTTCTCAACGAGTAAACTCCACAACTCTCATAGTGTATCCATTCAAGTATAGGAGTAAACTTTCATAACTTTTCTCGCACGTTCTCAGGTTCAAAAATGACTTCCAATACCTCCATGAATATATCATTAAAATCTAACACAGTACCTTTGCCATTTGAATATTTGTTGCTGCCAATGAGAAAGAGATCCACCAAGTCCCTTCGACCTAGAAAACTTTTGGCTTCTCTTCCTCTTTCTCAGCTTCTTTCTCCTTGTCTTTTCCCTGAGAACTCTCTGTTGTAGATTTCTTTGCTTGTTCAAGTTTTGTCTTCTTTACACCAGTCAAATGAACTAGTGCTTTCCTTTCTCTTGGTACCAGTAGCAAGTGTTTCTACTTATGGATTTGATCTTTTGGCAGTAGGAACATTACCACCTGGATAAGTTCTTTTAGAGGGCACAGACTGTTGTTGAACTTTCTTCTTTTCCACTTTTGGCTCTGCATCTTTCTTCTTTCCAAAGTGGACTACTTTGTCACCTCTGTCAAGATCAACCTTGAGAGCTCTCTCCTTCTCCAACTCTTGTCTCTCTCTCTCTCTCTCTCTCTCTCTCTCTCTCTCTCTCTCTCTCTCTCTCTCTCACTCTCTCTCTCTCTCTCTCTCTCTCTCTCTCTCCAGCTTTGCTTGCTCTTGAGCAGCTTTCAATATCCTCTTCTCCTTGATGTACAAATACAAGACATTGTCCAGCTTCGTTGGACCAAGCTGCTTACCACTGTATTTTCCAGTTGATTTGAGGAAATATGTGTACTTCTTTTTATCCTCAGCTCTCCTGGTGTTTCGTTTGACAGTGTTTTTGCTTCTCTCCTCAGCTTTCTTTTGCTTCTGCAGCAAGATTTCATATATTTCTAGCATCTTCTGTGCAAGCTCTGCTTCTTCTTGTGCTTTTCGTTAAAGTTCTTCTTGTATTTGTTCATCAGCCAAATTTTGAGCAGCAATTTTGTCTTCTTCCTCAATCTTCTTAAGCCTTTCCCTTTCAGCTTGGGCTCTTTCTTGATCCTCTTTGTTGCCTTCTTGTTCTACCCTTTTTAACATTTCTTCTTCAACCCGTTCCTTCTCCAATCTTTCCCTTTCTTCAGCCAGCCGTCTTTCCTTTTCTAACTTTGCTAACCAGATTTTTTCATCTCGTTCTTCAGCTAGCTTTCTTTTCTTCTATAACTCTTCCTCCTCCAATTCTTTCTTCGATTTTTCTATCAACTTTCCCTTTCCCTTGCTTCTATGTGTTGGATCATCATCAAGGTTTACCTTTTGAATCCCCTTCTTTGTAGTAATGAAGCCAATGTTTCTCCTGGGCACTGGTGGAGGGATAATGGGATTAGTAGCTTCATCAGTTGTGTTGGGTTTACAAGGTTTTATTACTAGTCATGTTATTTAGTACTGGCGGATGTTAATACTGTTGAAGATTAATACTGGTGACTCGCTGCTATCAACATAAGACTGGTGGATTGTTTATACTGGCTGCATAGGATGCATGGAGAAGAGTTTCTATATTCAAGCTTGTTAATACTGTTTATGTGATAAAAACTGTTAGCATATTTTAAGTAGATAATTATGTAAACAATATATTGATAATTATCTTCGTAGATTTCTTTAGATTTAACCTAATCTTAATTAGGGTTTTTCCTCAAGATCTATATAAATAGATCCCTGTGTCGTTTGTGAACACACATCTATTAACTATCATTGTTATTAATAGATTGAGGCTGTTGGTGAAAACTCTTGTGCTCTTAATTATTAACGTTTGTGTTCATTCATATTTATACATAAACTGTTAATCAATTAACCCTTGTTAATATCAAAGTGTTGATCCGCTGCAATTTCTTTGATAGATCTAGATCTACACAATTGTATTTATTCAAGTATAGTTCGACAGATCTTAACAAGTGGTATCAGAGCACAAGGTTGCTCTAGATCTACGATCAACAAGGCGTATAAACAAGTTTTTCACAAAACAAAAACAAGATGTCTGATCTTACTGAAGGCGTTCAAGCAAATAGGGTTCCTGTTCTCACATCATCAATCTATGATATGTGGAGAAGCCGCATGTATCAATACATGCTACAAACCAACTACTCTATGTGGAAAGTAGTAAAGAATGGAGCTAAACGTGCTCCTTTACCTGGACCAGATCTCAAGAGCAAAGCAGTTGCAGAAGGATCGGGTCAACCATTAACTAGAGCAAGAGAGAATAGATACTCACAATGAATGTCAAACATTGAGTACTTTACTCATTGCTATTCCTAATGAGTATCAAAATCAGTTCAGAAACTTTACCGATGCCAAACTACTGTGGGAAGCTTTGGAGAAAAGATTTGGTGGAACTGAAACTACAAGGAGAAACCAAAAGGACCTGTTGAAAAAACAGTTTGAGAACTTTATGGCCATAAAGGGAGATACGTTGTCTCAAACTTTTGACAGATTCAACAAACTGATTGGAGAATTGTCAAGCATGGGAGTTACTACTGTGGCAGATGAGATCAATGAAACACACTTGGCACAATGGAGATTGATGAATTATACAATGAATTACGAGTGTTTGAACCAGAAATCAAGAGACCAAACAATCCACCATCATCACAGAATGCAGCCTTTGTTTCTACTGGTGGAGCATCATCTGAGACCAGCTTCCCACCAAGTGAATCTAAAGGAAACACGAATGAAGAAAGTGTTAGAGAAGCATTCTTTGCTAGTCATGGAAACTTTGGGTTAGTTATTGAAGACTTAGAACAAGTAAATGCAGATGACTTAGAAGAAATGGATCAAAATGGCAATTTGCTATGCTAAGTTCATGCAACGAACAGGAAGAAACAATTTTGCAGTACAAAAAGGTGACAGAACTGGAATTGATAAAAGCAAAGTAAGGTGTTATGGGTGTAAGAAAATAGGTCACTTCGCAAGGGAATGTCCAGAAAATCAAGATGATCAACAAATGCAAACAGCTCAACACAATTCTTCTGGAACAAATCATCAAGGAAGATCATCAAATTCTACTGCACTGGTTACTCAAGATGGACTAGGATTTGATTGGAGCTTTCAGGAAAATGAGGAAATCACCAATCAAGCTCTCATGGCAGACACTCCTAAAGACGATATTCCACAAGAGGTACTTTCTAAACTTTGTACTCCTGCATGCATTAAACAGGTTAGGGAATACAGAGATCATAATAAACTTGTGTGTGAGTCTTTACATAAATTAGAAGAGAGAAGAAAAGAGTTAGCCACAGTCATTGCTAGTTATGAACAACAAGTTAAAGCATATGTCAAAAATGAAACCAAATATCAAGAAGATTTAGCAATTTCTATATGGGAAAAGGACAATGCTTTAGCCAAAGTTCTAAAGATGGAAGAACAAGTTGAAGAGATCAAAATAGAAAATGATCAAATCAAACTCAGTATAAGGAAGTATGAAAATGCTTCTAAGACTGTTGATCAAATTCTTAGATCTCAAGTCCATGGAAATAGCAAACAGGGAATTGGGTATAACAGTGTGTCACCACCCTATAATAACAATTAAATTCCACCTAGGGCTGAGTCTAGCGAAGACCTTAGTGAGGAAGAAATTGATATTAACACCAATGCATCTCCAGATCCCATGAAAACCAAAATTTTACTAACCAGACCTAGAGTAAATGACCAAACAACTGAATCATCAGTCAGTCAGGACAAATCCAGTGGGCCTGAGTCTAGTGATAACACAACTGTGAAGTCATGTCAAAAACCTACTTTTTATAAAAACAAAAAAAATCGACCTGAAGTTTATAGGGAACGAAACTGGCACTGGATTGGTCAAAATTCTCAAGAAAAAACCTGTTAATGTAAGTGTCAAATGAATTGTACTTCTCGAGTAAGGGGAAATGTTCGAAACCGCAATCAAAAGCTCACCCAACAACGAGGCAAACAAACTTTCCTTAGTTGTGACATCTGTGGAAGAAATAATCATTTGACTGTTGATTGTTTTTACAATAAAAATCATCATCGTGGATTAGGATTTAAAACGAACAAATCAAATAAGGTTCCTAGATTTGGTAGGACAACTCCAAAATTTTTGAAATCACCAACATCAAATGGTCCACATACTACTGCCAAGAGACACTATTGGAAAGCTACCAGTAGTAAATCTACCAGAGAAAACTACAGGAAGTACACCAATAGTAACTCTGACAGTAGTAACTCACTACATCTTCAAAACAACATATCTGCATTTCAATTCAAACGTTTTGATTATGTTAATGAAGAAGGAAAACCCAAGAATACTTTGGCTTGGGTTCCTAAAAGAAACTAACTCATTTTTCATGTGCAGGGCAAGCCAGGTGTCAAGAAAGGAAAGACGTGGCATGTAGACAGTGGCTGCTCTAGGCACATGACAGGCAACAAGCTACAACTCAAAGACTATGTTGAATATGATGGGGGCTATGTTGCTTTTGGAGGAAATCCACGAGGAGGACGAATTACGGGAAAAGGAACGATCAGCAATGGTACTCTTACGTTTGAAAACGTTCTCTTTGTTCAAGAATTGAACTACAATCTGGTTAGTATTTCTCAAGTTTGTGATAAAGAAAACAAGGTCCTGTTTACAAAAACAGAATGCATCATTCTTGATCCTAATTTTGAAATAGCTGATGAAAGTATGATTGTTCTTCGCACACCTAGGAAAGAGAATGTATATTGTTTAAATATGGACCAAATTTATAAAGAAGGAAAAGAAAACTGTTTTATATCAAAAGCGTCACAGGATGAATCTTCTCTATGGCATCGTCGAATGTGCCATATGAACTTCAAAAACATGAACAAATTGGTTAAGAATGGGTTGGTTAGGGGTTTACCACAAAAAAGAATTTACGTGCAATGATCATTGTATTGCATGCCTCAAGGGTAAACAACATAAATCTTCTCATAAAATCAAAGACACAAATTCTAATCTGTCTAGTTTGCACTTACTACACATGGACCTTTTTGGTCCTACTCATGTTATGAGTCTAGGAAAGAAACATTATTGTTTAGTTATTACTGATGACTATACGAGATATACTTGGGTTTTCTTTCTTGGGACTAAAGATGAAACAGGTGATCATCCACGTGCATTCATAACACGATTGAGAACAAGACAGAGAAGAAAGTGAAAATCATCCGATGTGACAATGGTACAAAATTCAAGAATCAAGAGATGGATGACTTTTGCAGCATAAAAGGAATTGAGCGTCAATACAGTGCAGCACGCACTCCTCAAAAAAATGGAGTGGCAGAACATAGAAACAGGACACTCATCGAAGCAGCTCGATCCATGTTAGCTGACTCAAAACTTCCAGTTACCTTCTGGGCAGAAGCAGTTAACACTGCATGCTATGTCCAGAATAGAGTATTGATTGTCAAGTCACAAACAAAGACCCCATATGAACTCTTTAATGAGAGAAAGCCATTCATAAGCTTCTTTAAACCATTTGGGTGTCCATGTACAATCCTAAATACTAAGGAATATCTTGGGAAGTTTGACAGCAAGGTCTCTGATGGGTTTTTCGTCGGATATTCTACTCAGAGCAAGGCTTACAGAGTCTATAACATCAAAACAAGAATTGTGGAGGAAAGCACCAATGTCTCGTTCAATGAAAAGACTCTCAATGCCACTGGAGAAGGACCCGATTGGTTGTTTAATATTGACGAACTAACTCGTTCTTTGAATGCCCATTTTATAGGTCAACAGGATAAACTAACGGACGCAAGTGTTAAGACTGTTGAACCAGATTCCCCTGGGAAATCAGTTAATACTGATCATTCAGTTAAAACTGGTCAGTCAGTTAATACTGGACAGTCTCACGTCCCTTCTAGTTCAACAGTTAATACTGATGCTCCCACCTCAAATGAATCAACTGATAACTTCATCTTCTTTCCATAAATTAGCATTGATCCTCCCAGAACATTCAAGCCCGTCCCCACCGACGCTGCAAGCTCTGAGGATCCCAACGCTGATATTGATCAAGAAGACAGTCCTAAGGACACTGCAGATTCACTGACTGAGGAAGAGGATAATCTGCTTAGTCCTACTCCAGCTGATACTGACCAAATCGAAGAAGAAATTTCCACTCCAATTGATCCGTCCAATGATATTCCTGAACACAATGATTCCAATCTTGATAACGACATCCCGGTAGACCCAGTTCAAACCCATCGTATCAATAGAGAACATCCTTTGAACCAAGTTATTGGAGACATTTTGTCCACTGTCAAAACAAGAAAACAATTTCATCGCAGCTTTAATGAATGTCTATTTGTATGTTTTATGTCTCAAATAACTCCAAAGAAGATCGAACAAGCAATCAAGGATCCCAGTTGGGTTGAAGCAATGCAGGAAGAGCTCTTACAGTTTAAGCTACAGGAAGTATGGACACTCGTTGTGCTACCAAGTGGGAAACGTGTCATTGGTACCAAATGGATCTTCAAGAACAAAACTGACGAACGGGGAATAGTCATCAAGAACAAAGCACGATTGGTTGCTCAAGGGTACACCCAAGAGGAAGGAGTAGACTATGATGAAGTTTTTGCACCAGTTGCTAGAATTGAAGCCATACGCATTTTCTTGGCTTTTGCCTCTTTCAAAGGTTTCAAGGTGTACCAGATGGACGTGAAAAGTGCCTTTCTGTATGGCAAAGTTGAAGAAGAAGTATATGTATGTCAACCTCCAGGGTTTGAAGATCCTGATCATCCCGATATGGTATATAGGTTAGACAAAGCATTATATGGTCTTCACCAAGCTCCTCGTGCTTGGTACGACACTTTATCTGTTTATTTTCTCAAACACGACTTTCAGAGGGGTGCAATTGACAAAACGCTATTTGTCAAGACAGTTGGTGGTGATATTATGCTAGTTCAAATATATGTCGACCATATCATCTTTGGTTCTACGAATGTTCTTTTATGCAAAGACTTTGAACAGATAATGCACAAGAAGTTCAAGATGAGCTCAATGGGAGAATTGACTTTTTTCTCGGTCTCCAGGTCAAGCAGAGTCCATCTGGTATTTTTATTCACCAGGCAAAATACGTCAAAGACATTCTTGAGAAATTTGGCTATCTGGACGCCAAACCAGCAAGTACTCCGGCAGAAACTCACAAGCATCTTGAGGCTGATTCTGAGGGGGAGGACGTGGATGAACACCTCTACAGATCAATGAATGGATCATTAATGTACTTAACAACATCTCGTCCAAATATTATGTACATTGTGTGTGTATGTGCACGCTATCAGACTCGCCCCAAGATTTCCCATCTCACTACAGTCAAGAGGATCTTTCGCTACCTGAAGGGAAAACCATATATGGGACTATGGTACCCCAAAGAATCTCCATTTGAACTCATATCATACTCAGACAGTGAATATGAAGGAGAAAATCTTGATAGAAAATCAACATCAGGAGGATGCCAGTTCTTTGGATCACGGTTGATTTCATGGCAATGCAAGAAACAAACGAATGTATCCACATCCTCAACGGAAGCAGAATATGTTGCTGCATCCAGCTGCTGTGCACAGGTGCTCTGGATTCAGAATCAAATGATGGACTATGGTATTTACTTTTTACATACTCCTATTTTTATTGATAATAGAAGTACCATAAGTATAGTCAACAATCCAGTCAAACATTCGAAAACTAAACACATCGAAATTAGATTTCATTTTATAAGAGACTGCAATGAAAAGAAGCTTATTCAAGTTGTCAAAGTCCATACTGATAATCAGTTTGCAGATCTGTTTACCAAAGCTTTTGATGTAGGCAGGTTTACATTTTTGATTAACAGTATTGGAATGATTAATCCTGCTTAAATCTTTGTAAAATGAATTTGTGTGAGTGTGTCATGAGTATGTTTTTGTTAATACTACTTATTAATACTGTTGCTAGTTAATACTGTTGCTACTTACTACTAGTAGGTATAATTACAGACAACAGTTAATACTGGTATTAAATAGTTGAACAGTTACTACTGATCCTTCCCATTGGACATATGTTAGTACTGCCATTTGCATAAATTTTTGGCTGGAAACTCAATACTGCCAAGTGGGAAGTTGGTTATTTTGTTTTATGTGCAGGGGGAAATTGGTATAAATAGGGAATTAATTGACTAATTGAATTCCATTCAAACTACTCGTCCGCTCTCTTTAGTTGGAAAATCCCCAAATTACAAGGAAACCCTCTAATCACAAACCTTTTTCTTCCGCAAACCCTAAATCGCTCATACATTATCTCTAATCTCAAAATCAATGGCGGAACAAGAACAACAAGCACCACCCGATGAACAAGAGCAACAAGACCTTAACTTCGGCTTAGTCCATAACATCGCCTCTGATCTTACACTGTATAAAGATGCCACAGACTTTCATTAAATCATCCGATTCTTCAGGCGGTCATACATACGTTATGCTTTAACGGTTAACCCCCCAGTTAATGAAAAGCACATTAGAGAATTTTGGGCAACTGCCACTCTTGAAAATCGAAATAATCAAGAATGCATTCGTGCTGTTGTTGACAAGAAGGAGATAGTCGTTACAGAAGCTTCAATTCGGACTCATCTAGTCCTTAACGACGGCGCAGGTATCTCCTCTATCCCCAATAACGAACTTTTTAACATCTTTCAAAGAATGGGGTATGAGGGAAGTCTTACAAAATTTACTTTTCAAAAGGCACTTCTCTCACCTCAATGGAGATATATGGTACATGTTTTACAATAGTGTATCTCTAAGAAACGATACACCTGGAACGAATTTAATACTACCATAGCCACTGCTGTGGCAGTTCTTGCAACCAACAGGGTGTTCAACTTTTCAAACATGATTTTCAATGATTTAAAGTTCAATATTGCACATGTGGAAAATAAATTTTTAATGTATCCAAGGTTTCTAACCGTCATATTTGATAAGGATATTAAAAATCTTTCCAAAGATGGAGATGTTCTAATCATGGATTATCATACATCCAAAACCTTTTCTAATATGAGAAGAACATCCAAAAGTTTTCGGGGAAGGTGACACCACTGTTCTCAAATATGGTGGGTGTCACTGTTTCATCCGGTGAAAGACCAAGTATCCCACTTGATTCCCAACCCACACCATCCACTTCAGCCTCTGTTCCTGTTACTAAACCAAAAAAGAGTGCCCCTAGTGCACCACTCCCAACCACTCAAAGTACACCTCAGAAGGAGCATGCCCCAAAGGCCAAGCAGGGTCCTTCACCTCTTGGTCCTAAACCTAAAAAATGTAAACCAGTGGTGAAACAGACAAAGAAGGTGGTCCATAAGGAGTGGGGAGACCATGTTGAAAGGGCTCACACTACTGCTGCATCACATCGTGATGCTCAGGGCAGTGTGACAGGCAATAAGACCCAATCAACGGCAACTCTTAATGAGGGTGTGTCTCAGGATTCATCCTCAAGAGGTACCTGGCGCCAAGAGACCAAGGGGGAGGGTGATGCAACTGCTAGGCAGGAGGCACCCTCTACTTCCGAGGAACTGCCCACTGTTGGTACTCAACAGCAGGGTGGGGAGGATAGATATAACTACACTCAAATTGAATTGCTGGATATGTGTACCAAATTTATCATGAAGGTGGAGAGTCAGGAGGAAGAGATTAAACGGTTGAAGAAACTTGTGTCGCGGCTAGTTCAAGAAGTCAAAGTTTGCCGAATTGTTTCTCAGAAGGGTAGTAAACGAAAGGTTAGAAAACAAGCAACAAAGACAGGAGCGACAAAGAAGGCAACGACAGCTGAGGAGAATGTTGCCTCTAAGGGGGAGATGAACGTGGAAAAGGAAGTTGACCCTGAAACAGAAACAGAAGTTCCAAATGTTGAAACAATGTTGAAACAGAGGTCCCAATGTCTGAAACTGCAGATCCTATGGAAGAAAATGGTGATAATCATGGAGATACTCAAAAGGCTCCTGAAAAGGTAGATGAAATCTTGGAAGGCATTGCTAAGATACATATCGAAGAGAATGCTGAGAAGGAAACCTCTGAAAAGACAACTACAATTGATCCACCAGTTAATACTGGTGAGAAAGAAGAAGTTAGTACGGGTGAGAATCCACCAGTTAATACTAGTGAGGAGCAAGCTGATAATACTGGTGAAGTCATGACTGATGAGTCAACCTTAGCGTCTCAGCTGGACAAGATTAAAGATGAGAACGCTAAGCAAGAAAAGGAGAAAGTAGAATCTCCGAGGAAGGAACAAATAGCTGCTGCAGTTTCACGCCAAAGAAAAGCAGCAACTATGCAACCAAAAGAAAAACCTGTTACTTTTTCTAAATCTGCAGAAACTGAAGAAGATGCTCCTCCTGAGGCAAAGAAAAGGAGATTTGGGTACATCACTACAAAGAAGGGAAGAATCCAAAAGGTTGATCTTGATGACCTAAAACATACAATCAAAGGAAAGGGAAAGGCCGTGGAGAAATCCAAGGAAGAGAAGGAGGAAGAAGAAAGACAAAAGAAAGAAAAGATTGATGCAGAACGAGATGAAAGAAATAGATTAGCAGAATTGGAAAGAGAAAGAATGGAGCAAGAAAGAGCCTCTGCTGAGCTGTTAAAGAAAATTGAGCACGAAAATCAAAATCAAGAACCTACTCAAGCTGAAAGAGAAAGATTGCAGAAGATTGCTGAAGAGGATGCTGTTCATGCACAGAAGATGGCAGATGAACAAATCCAGGAAGAGCTCAAACTTAAAGCTCAAGAAAAGGCAGATGCTGAGCTTGCCCAGAAGATTCTTGAAAGAGATGAACTCCTGCTACAAAAAAATAAAAGAGAAGAAGAAAGAAGCAAGAGTGCTATTAAAAGAAATAAAACAAGAGCAGAAGACAAAAGAAAATACACTGATTTCTTGAAATCAATTGGGAAATACAGTGGAAAGCAGTTAGGGCCTATGAAGCTTGACAATGTACTGTCATTATACATCAAGGAAAAACGTATCCTGAAGGCTGCCCAAGAAGAAAGAGAAAGACAAGAAAGAGAAAGAGAACGTGCTCTAAAAGCTGCTAGAGACAGAGGATACAAGGTGGTTCATTTTGGTAAAAACAAGGAAGCAGGACCAAGAATGGAAAAAGAGAAGGCTCAACCTCAGTTTGTGCCAATGAAAGAAGATATCCAGGTGACATTCCTACTGCCAAAAGGTCAAGGCCATCAGTAGAAACTGTTAATGATGGTTCTCAAAGAAGTGAAGGTACTGGTGCAACTAAAATTGAGCAAAGAAAGAAATCTACAGGTCAACATTCTCAGAGAAATGATCAAGATAAGGAAGCTGATAGGGAGGAAGAGAAACCAAAGATTGCCAAGGTAAAGATAGAAGATATTACTGGAGAGCATGTGTTTGGGTATGTTCCAGAAATCTCGGATGAACAGGTGAATGAGGCTGCTGACAGAGTTTTTGATGACATGAAAACTCTGGTCATACATTCTAAAGACATGAACTGTACAACAACCTCCTCTGAAGTGCCTATCGTAAAATGGTTTGCAGTGGTGGTAAATGGCAAAAATGGGTACAAAATTGTCAGAGAATATAAGAGCTTCAGGATATATTACAGTCATCTTGAGATTATCAGGAATATAAGTCGTAAAGACTTGGTGGATCTGTTCCTCATTGGCTGCAGAGATTACAATAATGGCAAAGGTACTGTCCTTGATCATCATGATTTGCTGATGGAAGTACTTGAGATCATTTTTGAGCCTGAGAATGTTCCGGAGAAAGTGTTAAGATTTATCCCAGTTTTAGAATGGATTCATTATGAGAGCTGTGGGGTATATTCTTTGAGCAGAAGTGATGGATCAACTGACTACTTTCTCGTGGAAAAGGAATACAAGCATGGTGTGAACGTCATGATCAATATGATGAATATCAAGTTGAAAGCCAATCAAGATTCAGAGGAAGCTATTCAACTACTTTGGAAGATTAGATGTCAACTCACTGATCATAGAAACTCAATGTAGCCAGGTAAATGTATTGGCAACATTCTCCATGTTTTTTGATTGAAGAAAATTTTGCAGTTAGGTGAATGCAGAAGTTTAGGGGGAAATTGTTGGGTTTACAAGGTTTTATTACTAGTCATGTTATTTAGTACTGGCGGATATTAATACTGTTGAAGATTAATATTGGTGACTCGCTGCTATCAACATAAGACTGGTGGATTGTTTATACTGGCTACATGGGATGCATGGAGAAGAGTTTCTATATTCAAGCTTGTTAATACTGTTTATGTGATAAAAACTGTTAGCGTATTGTAAGGAGATAATTATGTAAACAATATATTGATAATTATCTTCGTATATTTCTTTAGATTTAACCTAATCTTAATTAGGGTTTTTCCTCAAGATCTATATAAATAGATCCCTGTGTCATTTGTAAACACACGTCTATTAACTATCATTATTATTAATAGATTGAGGCTGTTGGTGAAAACTCTTGTGTTCTTAATTATTAACTTTTGTGTTCATTCATATTTATACATAAACTGTTAATCAATTAACCCTTGTTAATATCAAAGTGTTGATCCGCTGCAACTTCTTTGATAGACCTAGATCTACACAATTGTATTTATACAAGTATAGTTCGACAGATCCTAACAAGTTGTACATGCAGATCCACCAGTATTAAAAGTAATTGGTTTTTCCTTAGGTTGTTCAGCAGTTGCTTTCCTTTGACGTGCTACAACAGTAGCGATTTGTTCTTTCCTTAACGCTTCAGCCTTCAATCGTTCTTGCTTGGCTTTCTCTTCTTTTATCTTCTCAAGCTCTGAAGCTAATGTTGAATCATCTTTCATTAGGGGAACTACTGGTGGAGTACCAGTAGTAACAGTAGCTTCAGAGTCACCAATATTAACTGGTGGTTCAACAGTAGGAGCTTGATCTTCTTTAGCTTCTTTCTCACTAGTATTAACTGGTGGCTCCTCACCAATATTAACTGGTGGCTCCTCACCAGTATTAACTAGTGGTTAAGTTGTTGTTTCCTTCTCATTTTGTTTCTCAACTTCTTCTTGCTTTTCTTCCTTCTTAGGAACAGCAGATCTTTCCAAGATTTCATCCACACGCTCCCTTACTTGTTGGATTTCAGCTCCAGTTTCTCCCATGTTCATTATTACATCATGTAGTTCTTGATCTTCAGATGTCCAGTCTGTGGACTTTGGGAGGCCTGAATGAGGGACATATGGTCCAGATCCTCTCTCTGGTTGCTCAGATTGCTTGTTGCCTTCACTTTCCTACTTGTCAGTTTCCACAAATGTTTTGATTTCAGATTCAGCTTCATGGTCAGACCATTCAAAGTCTGCATCTGTGACTACCCTTTCCTCCTTCTTCTCAACATTTTCATCTACCACCTCTTCTTCTTTCTCAACTTCCATTTCAATATCTTCAAAAATAGGGACATCTTGCTCAGTATGTTGTTCCTTCTCCTCCTTCTCAACAGATTTTTCTTCATTTTCTCCCTGTAGGTCCCAGTGGTCCGATCTACAGGATTAAACCAACTAATCACGAGGCGGAATCTCGTAATCAGTAAATCAAACAGGTTATAAACGAATGCAGTAAATAACAAATGCGAATTACCGAATTCCAAATACTTTATTATTGAATCACTCAATTACAATAAAGTATTCTCAGAAATCTCTCTCCCTCAGTCTGTCTCTGACCATTCACCAACTAATTAACCCTAAACCTAAACTTAATGCCTCTTTATATAGAGACATGTTCACAGGCTTGGGCCACTAATGGGCTCATGGACTATACAAAGTCCATTAACACCCACAACAGACTAAATAACCCACTTAACAATACAATGCTATTGGGCCATTACAAACTCAAATAAACTATAACTAAAGACTTAATTAATCTAGAACAACTGTCACAGATATTGCACCAACAAACTCCCCCTTGACTGTTGCTTCTAGATTCCGTTATACGATCAAAGTCTCTATAGTCTTGTACTCCTTGTGTTCCTTGCAGGTTCTTCTAACTCATCATTGTCTTGAATAAGTCCCCCTGAATTGTTGCAATAATTCAGTCTTCTCCGTTTAAACTTGTGAAGATTCAGTCTTCTCCATTTACGCTTGTGAAGAGTTAGTCTTCTTCGTTAATGCTTGTGAAGAGTTAGGCAGCTCCCTTTGTTGTTGTGAACTTCGTTGTTTATCAGAGTCTTCATCACTAGTTGACTCAACTAAGTTCATCAATTTTGCTTGTATTCATCGAGCTTCCATAAATGACAACAAAACTCCCCCTGAGCTGTCCGACGATGAACAACGTCTCAAACAACAGTTTTCAAGAGTAGAGTCTCGTACGCGCACAACCTGCAAACAAACGTTAGTTCTAAATTTTTTTATTTTATTTTTTATTTTTTTGTTAAGATATCGACACTAAATTTTGAGTGTTTCATGTCGATTCTAATTTTCAATTTTTTTTTTTTTTTTTTTTTTTTTTTTTTTTTTTTTTTTTTTTAAGATATCGACACGAAATGTTGAGTGTTTCATGTCGATTCTAATTTTATAAAAAGAAATTACAAAGTTACAAAAATATCAGCTAAATTAGCGATGATCAGTTATGGTGGAGAACCCATGCCATAACACGTCTGGATTGTCCTCTTTCGTTTACGTAGACAAACTCCTTGAAGAAACCATCATCTTTAGTAACAGTAGCTTGAACTTTAGAATTCAGGTGGTTCCTCGGTGGACGAAAGGATCTCGACTGCTGATAAAAGGAATGTACTTTCTGACTCGGTTCCCGATAAAAGGAATTTATTTTCTGACTCGGGCAGTATGGATTAGAACTTCTAAAAGATGGTCGAAATGGACGCGGTTGAAATGAACGATCATAAGAAACACCCGTGTGTTCCTGTTTCTTAATCCACTTTTGAGGCACCTGTTTCCGTACATGTGAATGAGATCGAGCCATTGATTGTCGTACAAGATGCACCTGTTTCCGTAGAGGTGAGTGTGAACGAGCCATTGGTTTAGTCTTTGGTGAAGACGATATGCTAGCTTGCTCTTTTTCGGAGAAGGCGATCTGTTGGCTTGCTTTTGCTTCTTCTTTGGACATACCGAAGCCACGTGACCATGTTCCCGGCATTTAAAACACTTCAAGTCGTCCATGGGCTGTTTGGGTTTTGAGTTTTCAGCTAATGTACTCAATTTTGTCTCCGAAACACTTGGGTCAGTTGAAGCACTTGACTCAGTCTGATCGTCCCTTGTAGAGGAAGATTCACAAGAAGAGTCACCACTATTTTCCTTCACGTCACATTCAGATTTAAGAAAGCTGTAATTGTGATTGAAAAGTGGAGGTGTTTCATTATATCCCAAACCAGTACGATCTCCACTTCGCCTTTGACGACTCAAAATGGAAGTAAGTGTGTTAGATGAAGTCCGAAATTGTTCAATATCTCTGTTAAGCTCTAACCTTTTGACCTCGCTGTCTCGTAGTTCCTTTTCCTTTTCGATGTACAACTGCTTCTCTTTTTCCAAACATTCAAAAAGCATGTCGATCTTTTGTGATTGTAAATCGATAGTACATTGATATTCACTTGTATCTTTGGAATCTTGCTGAAGCTTGTTGGAGAAGTCATTCTTCAGGTGAACTTCACAAGCCAATTCAATTTGCAAATCTTTATGTTGATTCGTCAAGATGTCCAAGGCGTCATTTAAACATTTATTTTCCGCGGTTAAAGTTGAAATAGTCTCTTTGTCAGAAAGTGTACTCTCAGTATCTTGATCACTTGCAGTACTAGAATCACCTGCAGAAATACTGACTTCATTGCGAAATCCCTCAATAGATGCCAAGATTGCTGACTTATATGCTCTTAGTCTTTGAATCACATCATCAAGATCTAATTGTTGATTACATTTGAGTTCATTTTTTACCAAATTTACATAACCTTCCCAATACTTAGGCAAAGCATCTAAAAATCTCTTAATTCTGTTATTAGATACACTTATACGACATCTGCCAAGTTCTTTAAGGAGATTAAAGTATCTGGTGACAGTATTTTCAAAGTTTTCGTTTCTTTCAGCTTTGAACGTATCAAATTGCCTCATAAAGATTTTTTCAGCACTTTCTCTATCAGCTTCATTATCGTATTGAAAATAATACATTTCTTTATTTTTTGTTAAATTAGTTAAGTCCAAGTAACGAGTCCAATTAACAAGTCCAAATAACGAGTCCAAATCAAGTCAGTCCAATAAACGGTCCAAGTCCAATTGAGAAAGCCCAAATCGAAAATCAAGCCCAATTAAATACAAACCGACCAGTCTGTCCCAAACACCCTCCACGAACAACTAAACCTGCTTTCACCCTTCACGAACAACTTAACCTGATGTCACCCTTCACGAACAACTAGACTTCAAATTAAAATGAGTCCATCAAACGAACATCAACTGTTAATTGCGAACTAGAGATCAAAGTTAATCCAACTGCCGAACATAAGCTCCTTTAGAACTCACGAACACCAAGTCAAAATCAATCACGAACAAGATGTTCGTCAAATCGGCGAACAAGATGTTCGTCAAATTGACTTAATCAATCACGAACAAGATGTTCGTCAATTCGACTTAATCAATCACCAACAAGTCACTGTAACGAAGATGTTTTGTAAAATCAAACCTTCACGAATTTGTTTACCTTTTTCACGAACAACAGCCACGAACAACTTTAATGTCACACGAACAACAACCACTAAAACGAAGATGATGTTCGTCGCTGGAACGAGGATGAATTTAAATAGCTACGAAGATGATACGAAGATGTCTTCAAACGAAAATGATGTTCGTGCATCAAAACGGAAATAATCAGTCAAGTGAAAACGAAATTGATGTTCGTCAAAGTCGCCGAAGATGATCCTTGTTCAATTGGTTGTTCGTCCCCCTGATAACGAAGATGAAAGATACGAAGATGGATTTTCTAATCGTCGCCGAACATGTTGTTTTGCTCGCCACTATATTTGTGTGTGTGTCTGTCGCCGAAAAAAAATTTAAATCCCCCAAATTCTGTTTTTCAATCGCTGCTCCTTTTATTTTGAAGACGAACTTGTGATTAATCTGGACACGAAGATGATTCTTGGACGACGAAGAAGAAAGAAGAAATCCCCAATTTTTCAATTGTCTAGTGTTTGTATCTGTGTATGTTTTGTCGGCTGTATTAGACTATTAATTCCCCCAATTTTTATTTTGATAGCTGCCTGCTTTCTTTCTCTCGCCACTGCTGTTTTTTGAGAGTCTTAATGTTGGTCTAGGCCCAATTAATATCTAGTTTAAGGCCCAATTAAATTAACTGTTATTTGTTAATTAAAAGCCCAATAATTAAAAGCCCAAATAATTAAAAGCCCACGAACTTGTTGGAAGTTTGCAAGACGAACTTGTATGGCGAACTTGAATCCACGAACTTGACTCACGAAGTTGTTTGGTCAACGAACTAAGCTTTCGGTCAACGAATGTAGCCGCCAAAAACCCTAATTCTTAGACTGCAGCTGCTAGAAAATTTGCAAACCCTAATTTTTAATAACAGCCGCCAGAAAACCCTAATTCTTGGAGCTACTTCCGAGTTGAAAGATTTGTCGAAGGGTCGTGCTACTAAAGGTGATTTCAACACCATTGACGATCGTGCGTAAACCATCTTTGCTCTTAGCGGAGTTCGGGGGTGTGAGATCGACATGTGTAAGATTTGTGCGAAACTCGTTTGTTGGTGCAAGAAATGCAATGACTGGATGTTCTATTATGTTTTGGTTACGTAGTATTATATTAGCATGTATATAGATAGCTTAGTGGGCTGCTCACGGACTTGTATGTCCGTGAGGCCCAATAGATCCCAAGCCCAAACTGGCTGGACATGTTACTCTATAAATAGAGGTGTTCAGATCAGTTTAGGGTGGTTGGTTTAGAGAGAGAATTCGTGTTTATGGTTTTGGATTGTAACAATGTTTTTGTTAATCAAAGCATTGAGAATTCGGTAATTGTGTTATTGCGTTTATTGCTTTCGGTTATAACCTGTGTGTTTATTGATTACGAGATTCCGCCTCGTAGTTAGTATAGTTTAATCCTGTAGATCGGACCACTGAGACCTACAATTGGTATCAAAGCAAACGCATTGTTTGCTCTCTATCGAGATTTGGTTCAGGGTTAAATTCAGGTTTTAATCGATTCTGGAAATTTAGGGTTCTTAGTATATTTTCGGCGGCGGCGCTTACAGATTAGGGTTTTCTGCTTGTTCGTGGAGACATCTTCGTGGACTTGGTTCGTGGATTTAATTCGTGGATTTGATTTGTGGATACTTCTTCGTGGATACATCTTCGTGGATACATTTTCGTGAAGACTTCTCCGTGTATACTTCTTTGTGGATCCTCATCCCATAGCCCTGGATCTGCAATTTTTCCTTGTACTTTATTGCCATAAGCAGTCAAAAAGCAAGATAATATTTCAAGACTTTCCTCTGCAGATTTAACACTCATTGGCATTTTCTGATGTGTGACAGGAACATCTGGTGTTGCAGTGGTAGGTCGGGTGCCAGAATGTGTGTCAGAAATCGGCTGATCCTTATCCGAAAAGAAAGCAGTTGCGTTTTCAGAGGAGTTTGATTCTGAGGTTTGCCCATAGGGTGTTTGATCTGCAATCATAGTTGTTGTGAAACGTGTCAACTCATAACCTCTGAATCGTTCTAGAAGTGTTTCTAAAGTTAAGACTTCGTCGGTGTTTTTATCAATTTCATCTTTGATAAGATTTACGTAAATCTCCCAACACTTAGGCAAAGCGTCCAAAAATCGCTCAACTTTTTCACTTGATACATCTATTTTATATCTGTTGAGTTCTGCAAGAAGATTGAAGTATCTGGTAACAGTATCTTCAAAAGGTTCATTGACTCCTGATCTGAAAGTATTGAATTGTCGTTTAAGGAGGTTCGCTCGAATCTTTTGCTGAGCAGGAGTTCCGGCATATTGTTTTTCAATCGCTTTCCATAGATCATGGGAAGTTTTCCTTAGCAGATTCTTGTAAAGATGTTGCATTTCTGCTGGCAAAGCCATCTTTAAACTTGCTATTGCTCTGTTCTCAGAATCATATTCTCGTCGATATTCAGGTGACATTTTATTGACGGGAATTTTGGCAGTTACTTCGTCTACAGTTTGACGCGGATGTTCATATACTTCTTGAATGCATACCCACATTTGTACATCATTGTAACGACATAATTGTTCAAATAGTTCAGCCCATTCGAAATATTGTGATGAGTTAAGTAACTTGGGAGGTATATTAACGGATTGTTTAGAATCCATTTCAGATGAGATGTTTAGCGAAGATGGGTCACGAAGATGAGTCACGAAGATGTTGTTTGGCGAAGATGGGTCACAAAGATGTTGTTCGGCAAAGATGGATCACGAAGATGTTGTTTGGCGAAGATGGGTCACGAAAATGTTGTTCAGCGAAGATGAGTCACGAAGATGTTGTTCGGCGAAGATGGGTAACGAGGATGTTGTTCGCAGACTTAAAGAATCCACTAACGAAGATGTTCCCCGAAGATGTATCCACGAAGATGTCTTACGAATAAGTATCCACGAAGAAGCCCCACGAACCCAAGGCCATCAATACCATCGAGACACCATTTGAGCTAATGCACACTGATCTTTTCGGCCCTATTGCCCAAAGAAGCTTCGGAGGAAAATATTACTGTCTAGTGATCACCGACGATTACACTCGCTACTCTTGGGTCTACTTTCTAGTTACTAAGAGTGAAACTGCTGGCACGCTAATCAACTTCTTTGACATGATCAAAAACGTCTACAAAGCAAATGTCAAGCACCTTCGTAGCGATAACGGGACATAATTCAAAAATTCCACGATGACCTTCTACTGTCTAACAAATGGGATTGTTCAACAACACAGCGCACCATATGAACCACAACAAAATGGAGTCGTTGAACGGAAAAACAGGACCTTGATAGAGGCCGCACGCACTATGCTAGCTGATTCACTTCTCACTGTCACATTTTGGGGGGAGGCAGTGAATACAGCTTGTTATGTCCTCAATCGAGTGTTAACGGTGAAACGGTTTGATAAAACAAGTTATGAACTGCTTCATAGTCGTAAGCCAAACCTTGCTGGACTGGAACCCTTTGGGGCTCCATGTACTGTTTTAAAAACGAATTACACCACCAAGTTTGCACCGAAAGCTGTCCAGGGATACTTTCTCGGATATGTGGAAGGTTGTGCTAACAAAAGAGTTTACTTAAAATCTTCACGAACTGTGGAAATTGTTTTTAACTTGGAAATAACTAGCTACACGTTTGAAAAACAAAGTGGTCCAGATATAGCGTTTGACTATGATGCATTATTTAAATCATTTAACCTTTCTCCTAGTGTGTCTCATACAGAAACAGAGAACCCGAGCTTCTCCTCTGATGATGACGAATCAGTTTTTCCTCTTCCCCGAGTCATTCAAGACATTGTTACTGAACCTGCTAACACCGATGTTCCAGCAGATGATCAAGCTGATGTAGCAGAACCACTCGTCAACGACAATCCAACCGATGATCAAGAAGATGTGGCAGAACCACATACTGCAACCGCTCAGGACGATGCGGCAGAACCACAAGTCGTGTCTCGCATTCACAAAATTCATCCATCTGACAACATTATTGAAGATCCAAACGCACCCGTTCAAACTCGCACGCAACTCGAGGATCTACAAGGCATGAATGCCTTCGCCACGACCTCAGAGGATTTCAATAACTGTCACTATTTCTGCTTCGTTTCCCAAGAAGTCCCTGCAAATATTCATATGGCACTTAAAGATGCAAACTGGGTACACGCATGTCAAGAAGAATTAGCTCAGTTTGAAAAGCTAGGGGTCTGGGTACTCGTGATTCTCCCCGACGACGCCTACGCCATAGGCACAAAATGGGTTTTCCGATGCAAACGAGATGACCGTGGAATTATTACTCGAAACAAAGCTCGATTAGTGGTACAAGGTTTTTATCAAGAAGAAGGTTTAGATTTTCAGGATGTCTTTGCTCCAGTTGCTCGCCTCGAGGCTGTTCGTCTCTTTTTAGCCTATGCCTCTCACATGGGACTTACTGTTTACCAACTTGATGTTAAAAGTGTTTTCCTATATGGTAAAATCGATGACACCGTCTATGTTCAGCAACCCCCTGGCTTCGAGGACCCACAACACCCTGATAAAGTTTATAAGCTCAACAAAGCTTTATACGGTCTTCATCAAGCCACTCGTCCGTGGTATGGAACATTATCAACTTTTCTCTTAGAATCCGGTTTCAAGAGAGGTCGTATCGATAGCACCCTATTCATCAAAGATTCCCCCAAGGCTAAACTATTAGTGCAAGTCTACGTGGATGACATTATCTTCGGTTCCACTGATAATCAAATGTGTAAGGACTTTGAAAAGCTAATGAAGGACAAATTCGAGATGAGTGCCATGGGTGAACTCAAGCTATTTCTCGGACTACAGGTCGAACAACTACCCGACGGGATGTTTGTTCATCAATCAAACTACGTCACTGAAATGCTAAAGAAGTTCAACATGACCGATGCCAAGTCCATTGCTACTCCCATTCCCCAGCAGCACAATCTGGAACCAAACGCACAAAACGATCCTGACGTGGATCCCACTGTTTATCGCGGTATTATAGGCTCATTAATGTATCTTACTGCATCTCGTCCTGATATAATGTTTGTTGTATGTTTATGTGCCAGGTTTCAAGCTTGTCCTAAGATGTCTCATCACGCTGCTGTAAAGAGGATTCTTCGCTACCTTAAAGGCCGACCGCGGCTGGGTCTCTGGTATCCCAAAGGAACCGACCTCTTTCTCGAAGCATTCACCGACTCAGATTTGGGTGGATGTAATATCGATCGAAAGTCAACCTCCGGTGGTTGTCAATTTTTGGGAGGACGCCTCGTGTCTTGGCAATGCAAGAAACAGACAACTGTTTCCGTCTCATCCTGCGAAGCCGAATATATAGCTGCGGGTAGCTGTGTCTCACTGGTTATTTGGATCCAACAACAGATGCTGGATTACGGTTTATTCTATACCTCTACTCCTATTAATATAGATAATGAGGCTGTCGTTTCTGTTATTAAAAATCCTGTTAAACATAGCAAAACCCGGCATATAGATTTTAAATACCACTTTATCAGAGACTATTATGAAAAGAAACTCATAGACATCTTTCGTGTCTCTTCCGAAAACAACTTAGCCGATCTTTTCACTAAAGCCTTTGACAAAACCCGCTTTGAATCACTTCTTCATCGTATTGGACTTCGCAATTTAGATTAACCAACGTTTTCTTAAAAAAAAAAAAAAAAAAAAAAAAAAAAAAAAAAAAAAAAATAGCGTAACTTTGTTAGAAATTTAAATTCGAGATGAAGATAACTCTTGCTTATGACTCTTAGTCTTCGATCGGGTTTTTGCTACTTATATAATTTTCATAGTATTTTAGTTTAACCTCCAGTGTCTTGTGGCTTTTCGTCTTTTAGTTGTTCCCGATAGTGTGGTTTGTCTGGTTTAAATACCTTTACTTCTTACATTAAACGACTTAATTCTGTTTGTCACAATAAAAGTTGAGATTATATTTTTGTTACGAGTCATATGTTGCGCTTACAGATGGGATTTGCTCACATTGAATTACATATAATGAGTGTGCTCATAAATTACTGAATTCATATAAGCGGCCTTTGAAATCTGAGTCAGTATACCCTCGGGGTGCCCTTGTTCACCTAGCCACCTAAGGCCTTTACGGTTTGGGATCGGTTGGTAGAAAGCTTGCTATAGGATTTCCTAGAAAGTCAGTAGAATTCTTTAAACATACCATACTTCATTAAAGATTAGTCTTTGACTTTCGTAATATAGCTGTTTTAATATTCAATACGAGCTATCCTTTCGCCAGTTTCATATGATGCCCTTGTCTAGGTTGGTAACCACTCCATACCACTCGTAACTTAAAATACTTCACAAACACCTTGAGTGCTCTCCGAATTTTGTCGAATGTCTGATTTATGAGGGTGCTTTTGCTTAAACTTTAAACCAGCTTACTTGTAATTAAAACACTATTTTATGACTATCAGACTGAACGGTTAAATTGGACAACTACACAAACATGGATTTAAATTAAATTATCTTTGGAACCCCGATAAGCAATCTGATCGAATTATATTTCCTAAATGTATACTACAATTGTTCGCTTTCGTTTCTTTTTAAATTTTTACTTTATTTCTGTAACTTTCTTCGTCTTTGAAAACGTTGGTTAAACACTCTTTAAGTCCATTAGGCCCAAAGTTACAGGCCCAGCTCTGTCAGGCCCATTGGCCCATTCCTGGCTCTTAAATACCCTAAAGTGAAATCAATTTTTTCACTTTTCACTTCTCAAAATTTACTTTACTCGGAGCTAAGGAATTCACTCACGAAGTTCTTCATTAGGTTGACTATTCCCTTATGTAAGTTCTTCCTCCTTCGTTGATCTTCATATGTGTTCGTTCAAGACTACCATGTTTTGCTAGTTATGTTCGTGCTAATGTGTTAATGTTCAAAAAATCTGGGTTTTACCCTCTTAATTTTTGATAAACTTGCTCGTGTTCATCACTTTGTTCGTCCATAATCACTATGATTTGCTATAATGATCTTCGTCGTAAGTGTTATTGCCTGAATTGTTTGCATGATCATCTTCGCCTTCATAAGTGCCCAGCAATATAAATTAAATGCCTTTGAAAAATTCTCATATGTTAGGCGAACACCCTTGCTGTGTATTGGACGAACAACTTGTTCGTCCCCATCTTCGTGATCTTAGACGAACATCTTCTTCGCCATGTTGGACGAACAAGTTGTTCGTGAGTCTCTTACGAAGAACTTGTTCGTCCCCATACTTGAGTCTCTGACGAAGAACTTGTTCGTCCCCATACTTGAGTCTCTGACGAAGAACTTGTTCGTCCCCACACTTAAGTCTCTGACGAAGAACTTGTTCGTCCCCATACTTGTGTCTCTGACGAAGAACTTGTTCGTCCCCATGCTTGAGTCTCTGCGAAGAACTTGTTCGTCCCCATACTTATGTCTTAAACAAACATGTTTTTCTTATCTTAGACGAACAACTTGTTCGTCTTCATATGGTGTCTCAAATGAACTTATTGTTACACGAACATGCACGCTCGTCTACCTTAATGTTGGACATACATGTTCGTGACTATCACATCTAACGTGTTCGTTTTCGTAGATTTTACAGATGGTGAGGGTCTTTGACAAGAGGCATAATCAGGCTGTCAGCTTTGCACTCAACGAGGCTTCATCAATCCGTTTCCGAGAAACGATTTTATTCCTTCAACATTCTAGGATGTCTTATATCCTAAGCGAAGATCTACCCATCAACGTTCCGTTCGTCGCTGAGTTTCTCCGAAATCTTACACACATAGATCTCACACCTCTGGACTCAAATAAAATCAAAGATGGATTGCGCACGGTCATAACTGGTCGTGAAATCATTTTCAGTAGCACAGCCCTTCGTCAGATATTTCAACTTGGAGGTGGTTCCAGAGAACACGCACCGTCTTCTATCGGTCCATGATTTCTAGCCCGCAAATTGCCATTACTGGGCTATGCCGGGCCTGTCTTCACCACTACTACGTCGTTTGCTAAGGGTAAATTCTTTGGACCATGGCGGTATTTGGTACATGTGTTCGTCACGGTTTTCAAACCCTAAAAAACCGCTCATGATAAGATCGACAATAAGCTTCTCTCCATGCTGCTAAGTCTGGTTCTGAACAGACCATTCCCGGTGGCGGAGTATGTTTATCAAACGCTGCAAAATGATCTCATCAAACCACAAGAACTTATGGTGTATCCACATTTTATTATGATCATTCTCAGGCACTTCCTTCCTGAGCTTCCTCAGAATGCTCTTGACCGAGTAAATCAGATCGGTGGGCCTAATTTGTTTAATACCTGTCTCACGATTCACTCCAACAAGCCCAGGGAGGTTCAACCTGAGGACACCCCACTCTTCGGGGCGATTGTAGATCTGAAATTTCGTGATAATGACGTGGATCAGGATGCCGATGCTTTAGACGGGGAACCGCGGACGGAGAATACTGATTCTAATGTTCCTCTAGCACCTAGCAGGCCTAAGTCTCGACCAAAGTGCAAGGCCAAGATTCCCGTCGCTGTGGACTCCACTTCCAGCGATACTACATACAGGGAGATTGAAAATTATCATGAGAGCCCTCCGCTCTCTGTCATTCCCGAGCAGCCACCTATTACTCCACCCGGGAGTCATCATTCTATTGCTACCGAAGTGATAGTTCCTTCCCATGTTCCTAATACTGAGGCTGCTGCTACTTAGGTTAATGATGCGGCTACTGAGGAGCTTAATCTTGATGCCAACGAAGCTACTTCTTCGTTTCACCCATCCAACCGTGGGAAACGCCCCTTCACTGGCGGTGAAGAGTCTGGGTCTTCCACTGCACCTGAGCGCCCGCATAAGAAACGGGCCGCGGAGACTACACCCCCCACACCTAACCTTCATGACTTACATTCTCTTGTTTTGCAGCTATCTTCACAGGTTGCCACTCTTTTGCAATCCGACGCTGAGAAATCCCTTTGCATTTCCTCTCTTGAAGCACAAGTTCAGCTGCTCTCGAAGCGTTCATCTGCTCAGGGGGAGGAACCGTGCAAAAAATCTGCTGTTAGACAACGAAGAGATGATCCCGATGATGATCAAGATGCTGCACGCCAAAGAGAGCAGATTGCCTCTACATCTCGAGCATTGATTACCTATCCTTCTGCGGATCAGGGGGAGCAACCACAGCAGCAAAAACAAGGCGGAGATAATCAACAACAGGAACATGAGACTGGGGAAAGTACGGATGATACTTGGCTATTTGAAGATGACGAAGATTATGTTTTACAATCACCAGCAAGTACAGAGGAAGTAAACATTGAAGAAGAAGGGGAAAGTGTTATAAAACCAAGCCTTGAAGAACGCCAAGGGTGGTTTCAAAAGCTCGATCCAAAGAAGCAAATGCCACTGATCAGAAAGTTTTTCATCAGAGAACGCCAGCCGCACTTGGGAATAATTAGCTGGTTGTTTGATTCTGAATTGCAGGTGTTCGTGATTAAAAGATTTGACGGAGTTCAGTACTTAAGCAGAAAAAGGGAGAATTTCAATTCATTCCCGAAGTCAGAACTCATCTGTTTGTCAAAGCTTGATCTGATAAACAGAGGAAAGGACGAGTATGCAAACTGGGTCGAAAGGGTGATCAAAGAAGAAGCTAGAAGCGGGATATTCAAAGAATTTACTCCAGCAATCGGAAAGATCATGATCTCTAGGAAGAAGATAGATCCTGAAAAAGGCAGATCTGGGAGAAGAATGCGATATCCTCCTATCGCTTGTATGACAAAGATTCCAATGAAGGATTTCGGTCGAGATATTCTTGGAGAGTTACATATTTGGGCAGTAGATGTTGGAACCGGCGAGGCCGTGATGTTTAAGAAAGATGATGAAGTCAGAGATGGTATGACCGAGATTTTGAGAGTCATTGACGCTACTCAACTGGCTAATCTTACGGAAAACGACCTGAAGATATTGAAGAAGAACCACATCCTTTCTCTAGCTGGCTGGGAAGATATTGGTAGAGATTACCAAAGGATTGTTGATGGTTGTTTGAATCTGCAGGTTAATGCTGATAGTGAAATGTTGATCAAAGAATAGAAGCATCAGTCAAGGGGGAGTTTGTTGGTGCAAGAAATGCAATGACTGGATGTTCTATTATGTTATGGTTACGTAGTATTATATTAGCCTGTATATAATGTCCGTGAGGCCCAATAGAGCCCAAGCCCAAACTGGCTGGACATGTTACTCTATAAATAGAGGTGTTCAGATCAGTTTAGGGTGGTTGGTTTAGAGAGAGAATTCGTGTTTATGCTTTTGGATTGTAACAACGTTTTTGTTAATCAAAGCATTGAGAATTAGGTAATTGTGTTATTGCGTTTATTGCTTTCGGTTATAACCTGTGTGTTTATTGATTACGAGATTCCGCCTCATAGTTAGTATAGTTTAATCCTGTAGATCGAACCACTGGGACCTACATCGTTAACCAACGGAATGTCGATGGGAAGATCTTCGTTGAGAATGTAAACCATCCGTGAATGTTGAAGAAATAAGATCGTCTCTCGAAACCTAAGTGATGAAGACTCGGTCAGTGCGAAACTGACAGCCTGATTGTGCCGTTTATCAAAATATCTCCTCATCTGAAAAAGTCTGCAGAAACGAAGACGTTAGATGTGATAAGCACGAACATGTATGCCGAACATGAAAGTTGACGAGCATGCATGTTCGTGGATCAGATAAGCAAGTAAATCATGTATGACGAACATGGTTGTTCGTCACACGAGCATGTATTGTGACGAACAAGGTGTTCGTCCAAGACAAGTCTAATACACAAGCATAGTGACGAATAAGATGTTCGTCCAAAGCAATGAGCAAGGATGTTCGTCCAAGTCACAAGCATGGTGACGAACACGTATGGTCGTCCAAGATGCTAACATAGGGACGAACAAGTGTGTTCGTCCAAGACAACGAACAAGTGTGTTCGTCCAAAACGACGAACAAGTATGTTCGTCTAAGTTCTAATCATGAGGACGAACAAGCGTGTCTGCGTTGACGAACAAGTATGGTCGTCTAAGGTCACGAGCATGTGGACGAACAAGTGTTGACGAACAAAGATGTTCGTCCAGGTTGACGAACAAGTGTGTTCGTCAAATATCACTAGCGTGTGGACGAACAAGTGTGTTCGTCCGAGCAAACATGTTCGTCCTAAGCAGGAGAAAAATAATTCTAAGGCATTTTTGTTTTTCTGGGCACCTATGAGGGCGAGGATGAACACACGAACAAAGCAAGCAATAACATCAACGAAGAAGATCATAATAGCAGATTATAGCAACTATGGACGAACAAATGATGAACACGAACAAGTTTATCAAGAAACATGAAGTTAAAAATCCAGCTTTTGAACATTAACACATCTAACACGAACATAGTAAGCAATATATGGCTGATTTAGACGAACAGGTATGAAGATCAACGAACAAGGAAGAACGTACCTATAGGAATAGTCAAACGAATGATGAAGTTCGTGAGAGAAGAGTCAAAGAAATTCCTAGCTCCGAGTAAGGTAAAAATTGAAAAGTGAAAAGTGAAAAAATGATTTCACTTTAGGGTATTTATAGGCCAAGAGTGGGCCTATGGGCCTGGTAAGGCTGGGCCTAGAGGTTGGACCCGACGGACTATGTAAAAGATATATAACCAACGTTTTAGAGGAAGAAATAAAGTTACAGAAATAGTAGGAAACAGTAATACTTTAACTAAACGTAAAAACGGTAGTATACAGTTATGAAACATAATTCGATCAGATTGCTTATCGGGGTTCCAAAGATGGTTTAATTTAAATCCATGTTTGTGTAGTTGTCCAATTTAACCGTTCGGTCTTATAGGCATAAGATAGTGTTTTAATTACAAGTAATCTAAATTAAAATTTAAGCGTGAAAGCACCCACATAAAGCAGACATTCGACAAGATTCGGAGTGCACTCAAGATATTTGTGAAGTATTTTAAGTTACGAGTGGTATGGATTGGTTACCAACCTAGACAAGAGCAGCATATGAAACTGGCGAAGGGATAGCTCATATATTAAAGCAGTTGTTTACGTGCAAGTCAAAGACTAACTTCGATGAAGATTTGATAAGATGAAAGAATTTTGCTGACTTTCTATGAAATCCTATAGCAAGCTTTCTACCAACCGATCCCAAACCGTAAAGGCCTTAGGTGGCTAGGTGAACAAGGGCACCCCAAGGGTATACTGACTCAGATTTCAAAGGCCGCTTATATGAATTCAGTAACTTATGAGCACATTTCTGTTATTAATATGAGTAAATCCCATCTGTGAGCGCAACATATGACTCGTAACAAAAATCTAATCTCAACCTTTATTGTGGCAAACCAAAGTAAGTCGTTTAATGTAAGAAGTAAAGGGTATTTAAAACAGACAAACCACACTATCGGAAACAACTAAAAGACGAAAGGTCACAAGACACTGGAGGTTAAACTAAATTACTATGGAAAATTATACGTGCATGTAAGTAGCAAAAACCCGATCTAAGACTAAGAGTCATAAGCAAAAGTTATCTTCATCTCGAATTGCAGATTTCAAAAGTTAAATATTTTTTTTTTTTTTTTTTTTTTTTGTTATAAGAAAACGTTGGTTAATCTAAATTGCGAAGTCCAATACGGTGAATGAGTGATTCAAAACGAGATTTGTCAAAAGCTTTAGTGAAGAGGTCGGCCATATTGTTTTCGGAAGAGACACGAATGATATCTATGAGTTTCTTTTCATAATAGTCTCTAATGAAGTGGTGCTTAAAATCTATGTGACGGGTTTTGCTATGTTTAACAGGATTTTTAATAACAGAAACGGCAGCCTCATTATCTATATTAATAGGAGTAGAGGTATAGGATAAACCGTAATCTAGCATTTGTTGTTGAATCCAGAGAACCTGTGATACACACCTACCCGCAGCGATATATTCGACTTCACAGGATGAGACGGAAACAGTTTTATGTTTCTTGCATGGCCAAGACACGAGGCGTCCTCCCAAAAATTGACAACCACCGGAGGTTGACTTTCGATCGATATTACATCCACCCAAATCCGAGTAGGTGAATGCTTCGTGAAAGAGGTCGCTTCCTTTGGGATACCAGAGACCCAGTCGCGGTCGGCCTTTAAGGTAGCGAAGAATCCTCTTTACAGAAGAGTGATGAGACATCTTAGGACAAGCTTAAAACCTGGCACATAAACATACAGCAAACATTATGTCGGGACGAGATGCAGTAAGATACATTAATGAGCCTATAATGTCGCGATAAACAGTGGGATCCACGTCAGGATCGTTGTGTGCGTTTAGTTCCAGATTGTGCTGGTGAGGAATGGGAGTAGCAATGGGCTTGGCGTCGGTCATGTTGAATTTATTTAGCATTTCAGTGACATAGTTTGATTGATGAACAAACATTCCGTCTCGTAGCTGCTCGACTTGTAACCCTAGAAATAGCTTGAGTTCACCCACAGCGCTCATCTCGAATTTGTCTTTCATTAGCTTTTCAAAATCCTTACACATTTGATTATCAGTGGAACCGAAGATAATGTCATCCACGTAGACTTGAACCAATAGTTTAGCCTTGGGCGAATCTTTGATGAAAAGGGTGTTATCGATACGACCTCTCTTGAAACCGGATTCTAAGAGAAAAGTTGATAATGTTCCATACCACAGACGAGGGGCTTGATGAAGACCGTATAAGGCGTTGTTGAGTTTGTAAACCTTATCAGGGTGTTGTGGGTCCTTGAAGCCAGGGGGCTTCTAAACATAGACGGTGTCATCGATTTTACCATAGACGAAATCACTTTTAACATCAAGTTGGTAAACTGTAAGTCCCATGTGAGAGGCATAGGCTAAGAAGAGGCGAACAACCTCGAGACGAGCGACTGGGGCAAAGACATCTTGAAAATCCAATCCTTCTTCCTGATAAAAGCCTTGTACCACTAAGCGAGCTTTGTTGCGAGTGATAATACCGCGGTCATCTCGTTTGCATCGGAAAACCCATTTTGTGCCTATAGCGTAGGCGTCGTCGGGGAGAATCACAAGTACCCAGACCCCTAGTTTCTCAAACTGAGCTAACTCTTCTTGACAGGCGTGTACCCAGTTTGCGTCTTTAAGGGCCATATGAATATTGGCAGGGACTTCTTGGGAAACGAAGCAGAAGTAGCGACAGTTGTTGAAATCCTCGGAGGTCGTGGCGAAGGCATACATGCCTTGTAGATCCTCTAGTTGCGTTCGAGTTTGAACGGGTGCGTTGGGATCGCCAATAATGTTTTCGAATGGATGAACTTGGTGAATGCGAGACACGACGTGCGGTGTTTCCGCATCATCTTGAGCGGTTGCAGTATGTGATTCTGCCACTTTTTCTTGATCATCGGTTGGATCTTCGTAGACGAGTGGTTCTGCACATCGTCTTGATCATCTGCTGGAACATCGGTGTCAGCAGGTTCAGTAACAAAGTCTTGAATGACGTGGGTACGAGGAAAGACTGAAACTTCATCATCAGGAGAGAAACTCCGGTTCTCTGTTCCGTTAACACTCGATTAAGGACGTAACAAGCTGTATTCACTGCCTCCCCCCCAGAATGTAACGGGGAGAAGTGAGTCAGCTAGCATGGTACGTGCAGCTTCTATCAAGGTTCTGTTTTTCCTCTCAGCGACCCCGTTCTGTTGTGGTTCATATGGAGCGTTGTGTTGTTGAACTATTCCATTTGCAAGACAATAGAAGGTCATCGTGGAATTTTTGAACTCTGTCCCGTTGTCGCTGCGCGGACGCTTGACATTGGCTTTGTATACGTTTCTTAGCATGTCAAAGAAGTTGATTAGCGTGCCAGCTGTTTCACTCTTAGTGACTAAAAAATAGACCCAAGAGTAGCGAGTGTAATCATCGGTGATCACGAGACAGTAGTATTTCCCTCCGAATCTTCTTTGTGCAATAGGACCGAAAATATCAGTGTGCATTAGCTCGAATGGTGTCTCGATGGTTTTGATGGCCTTGGACTTGTGGTGTTGCTTGTGTTGCTTTCCGAGTTTGCATGGGACACATTTATCTTCATACTCAAAACGTTTGAGTGGAACTCCATTGACTAACCCTTTCTTTGTGATCTCATTCATTCCGAAAGTGTAAATGTGCCATCTTTCTGTGCCAAATCATGGCTTCTTCACTAGTTGACTTTGATAATAGACATGTTGAATCGGCGGTGAGGTCAGTGTTGTTCATATCCATAATGTACGTGTTTTTCGTTCTTGGGACACGCATCAATATCAGGTCCTCAGGGATATCAATTCCTGATTTGAGGATCAAAACTTCCTTCTTGGTAAAATACACGGGATTATCGTTGTCGCAGATTTGAGAGACACTCAGCAAATTGTGTTCTAACTGCTTAACGTAAAACACGTCCTTTAGTGTTATTTTACCATTTGTAACTGATCCAATTCCAGTTATTTCTCCACCTTTATCTCCAGCAAAATTTACGCGTCCTGTCTTTCCTGATTCGAAGTTGTTGAGCAAACTTCGTTCTCCTGTCATGTGCCTGGAATGGCCACTGTCAACGTACCAGTTGTTGACGAGTCGGTGACTCGGTTCCTGCACATTAGGTAAAATCATTAGTTCTCATGAGGAACCCAGGCCATAACAGACCTGGATTGTCCATTTTCAGTCACATAGGTGACCCTTTTGTAAACTCCCTTGTTTGGGTGAGAGGCTGGAGATGTATGATGTGAAGGACAATGACTGTTAGAGTTATATAGAACTCTATGACTCATTGGTGGGGAATTGTAACGATGGTTTCTGAATTGAGGATGACGTGGTTCATAGTGGGGGCGTGGAAGAGTGTTGTGGTAATTGTTATGATTGTATCGTAGAGGACTTTGAAAGCGTTGGTCATAATTGTGTTGACGATAGGATGGAACGAATGGTTGTTGAGGTCGTTGGTGAGATCTTTGGTTAAAGTTTCCCGTACCCGGTTTATTGTACCCAAAGTTTTTAGAATATGTATCAGGACGTTCATGTTGTGGATTTCGAAGAATGTGAACGGGTTTGGTGGGAATGAACTTAGATTGCGGTGGGTGCGTGACTTTAACTTGAGGTTCCTTTCGTTTGTTAGTACATACTGAGGCCACATGCCCCTTTTCACGAAATTTGAAGCAGTTTAACGATTCCATTTTGTTCTGTGGAGATGGTTCAGAATCGGAGGATATGTCGTTTGATGAGTCTTGAGATGGAATCTGTTCGGGTTGCTTTTCTTGAGATGGTGCAGAGTCCTGGCTTTTCCTATTGGATGATTCACATTCGTCATTCTTTGGATGTTGGGTTTTGAAAAAGCTAAAGTCATTATTGTAAGGAGGTGGAGTTTCGTTATAGCCTAAACCTTTAGTTGTACCAGAAGTACGTTGACGACTTATGATGGAGTTCAATGTGCTGGAAAAAGTGCGGAACTGTTCGATCTTCCTTTCCTGTTCAGTTAACTTTATTTGACATTCATTTAACTCTTGAACTTTTATGGCAAAACTTTTCTTTTCTTTTTCAAGACTTTCATATAACATGTCGACTTTTTGTGTTAAAATGCCTACATCTGTTAAAAGTTGCATTCTTGTTTTTTCGTTTTGATTAAATTTTCTTGCGTAGTCATCTTTTAAGAAAATTTGTATTGACACTTCTTTTTCAAGCTTAGTTTGCTGTGTTTCCAAAATGGATACTGACTTGGTCAATTTTTCATGTTCAAGAGTTAAGACAGTAAAAGATTTACACAGTTCCTTCATAGATTGAAGGTCAAGAAGTACCTTAGACTTTTCAGTTTGAAGACCAGCCATTTTTGCGATAAAGTTGTCGTTGGGCACATCCACCGTACAATTGCATTGTGTTTTCTCGTCTTTATTGTCTTCAACGTCCAAATTGTCTTCATTTGAACTTGTGTCGTTATCAGAACTTGAGTCACTTGTTTCACTGTGAATCTCTTCAATGGAAGCCATAAGTGCTTGATTATTACAAATTTTCCAATCGTATGTGTGATCATCATGTTGGACGATCATTGCCTGTAAAGCTAAGCTACGCTGTGGTTGAGAAGCCTGTGAAGAACCAGTTTTGTCTTGATTTGAATTACGTTCAACTTTAGGCTGTTGACACTCTTGCAAAATGACCGTGTTCTTGACAGTTGTAGCACCGTACCTTAGATTTATTGAAACCTTTGATTTATCGAAACCGGTTCTTAGACTGCGTCCTGTTCTTGCCATGAATTTCTTTATTCTGTTGGTGATCATAGCGGTTTGCCATTGTAAGTCCATTTCTTCGAGGTCATCCTGATCAACTTGACTGAAATCCTCATCCCATAGCCCTGGATCAGCAATTTTTCCTTGAACTTGATTTCCATAAGCAGTCAAAAAACAAGATAGAATTTCGAGACTTTCCTCTGCTGATTTAACACTCATCGGCATTTCTGATGTGTGACCGGAACATTTGGTGTGGCCGGAACATTAGGTCGTGTGCCTGAAGGTGTGTCAGAAGTTGTCTAATCCTTATCCGAAAAGAGAGCAGTTGCTTTTTCAGAGGAATTTGATTCTGAGGTTTGTCCATAGGGTGTTTGATCTGCAATCATAGTTGTTGTGAAACGTGTCAACTCATAACCTCTGAATAGTTCTAGCAATTTTTCCAGAGTTAAGGCTTCGCCAGTGTTTTTAACAATTTCATCTTTTATGAGGTTCACGTAAATCTCCCAACGCTTAGGCAAAGCGTCCAAAAATCGCTCAACTTTTTCGCTTTCTACATCTATTTTATATCTGGTGAGTTCAGCGATGAGATTGAAGTATCTGGTAACAGTATCTTCGAAAGGTTCATTGACTCCTGATCTGAATGTATCGAATTGTCGTTTAAGAAGGTTCGCTCGACTCTTTCTCTGAGCACGGGTTCCAGCATAATGTTTTTCAATAGCTTTCCATAAATCATTTGAGGTTTTCTGAGTCAGATTCTTGTAAAGATGTTGCATTTCAGCTGGCAATGCCATCTTTAGACTTGCTATTGCTCTGTTTTCAGAATCATATTCTCGTCTATATTCAGGTGACATTTTGTTGACGGGAATTCTGGTAGTTTTATTGTTTACTGTATGACGCGGATGTTCATATACTTCTTGAATGCATACCCACATTTGTACATCATTGTAACGACAGAATTGTTCAAATAGTTCAGTCCATTCGAAATATTGTGATGAGTTAAGTAACTTGGGAGGAATATTAACGGATTGTTTAGAATCCATTACAGATATGACGTTCACGAAGATAATGTCACGAAGATGATGTCACAAAGATTATGTCACGAAGATGATGTCACGAAGATGATGTCACGAATATGTTGTTTGGCGAAGTTGGGTGTCAGTCACGAAGATGTTTGTTCGGCGAAGATGTTTTCACGAAGATGTATCCACGAAGATGTATCCACGAAGATGTATCCACAAAGATGTATCCACGAAGATGTCTCCAACGAAGATGTTTTCACGAAAATGTATCCACGAAGATGTATCCACGAAGATGTCTCCAACGAAGATGTTTTCATGAAGATGTATCCACGAAAATGTATCCACGAAGATGTATCCACGAAGATGTATCCACAAAGATGTCTTCACGAATTAAATCCACGAACTAAGTCCACGAAGATATCTCCACGAACAATCAGAAAACCCTAATCTGTAAAATACCGCCGCCGAAGATGTAACAAAAACCCTAATTCTCACAAACAACCGCTGAAGATGTACTAAGAGCCTTAATTTCCAGAATCGATTAAAACCTGAATTTAACCCTGAACCAAATATCGATAGAGAGCAAACAATGCGTTTGCTCTGATACCAATTGTAGGTCCCAGTGGTCCGATCTACAGGATTAAACCAACTAATCACGAGGCGGAATCTCGTAATCAGTAAATCAAACAGGTTATAAACGAATGCAGTAAATAACAAATGCGAATTACCGAATTCCAAATACTTTATTATTGAATCACTCAATTACAATAAAGTATTCTCAGAACTCTCTCTCCCTCAGTCTGTCTCTGACCATTCACCAACTAATTAACCCTAAACCTAAACTCAATGCCTCTTTATATAGAGACATGTTCACATGCTTCGGCCACTAATGGGCTCATGGACTACACAAAGTCCATTAACACCCATGACAGACTAAATAGCCCACTTAACAATACAATGCTATTGGGCCATTACAAACTCAAATAAACTATAACTAAAGACTTAATTAATCTAGAACAACTGTCACAGATATTGCACCAACACTCCCCCTTATTGGCAGCATTCTTATCATGCTTGCCTGAGGAGCTAGAACTTGAACTTGAACCAAAAGGAGTGGGCAGTTTTGGCTTTGCTCCACCCTTCTTTCCATCTTTCTTACCAGCCTTCTTTCCCATCTTTACAGGTTTCTTCATTACAATTATGCACAACTTAACCTCCTTCACCAAACGAGACAGTAGCTTCTTTAATCTTTTGATCTCCTCCTCCTGACCATCAACCTTCAAAATGAACTTCTGGCACATTTCCATCAATTCAAGATTTGTATAGTTATATCTATCCTCACCGCCCTTCTGTTGAGTACCAACATGAGGCAGATCCTTGGATGTTTTAGAGGGTGCCTCCTGCCTAGCAGAAGCATCACCCTCCCCCTTGGTCTCTTGGCGTCGGGTACCTCTTGAGAATGATTCAGGAGAAATATCCTCATTAGGAGTTGCCTATACTTGGGTCTTATCTCATGTCTTACTGTCCTGAGCACCAAGAGGTGGTGCATCAGTAGAATGATCCCTTTCGACATGGTATCCCCCATCCTTATGGACCACCTTCCTATCATATTTGGACACTGGTTTGGCAATTTTAGGTTTAGGTCCAAGACGTGAAGGACCCCTCTTGGTCGTGGGGGCGTACTCCTTCTGAGGTGTACTCTGTGTTGATGGGGTTGATGCACTAGAGGCACTCTTTTGGGTTTCAGTAGCAGGTTCAGATGATTAAACAGGTGGTGTGGGTTGGGACTCAAGTGGGTTACTTGGTCCTTCACCAGTTGCAACAGGGACAACCACCATTGTAGAGAACAGGGGTGTCACCTTCCCAAAACAAAAATTGACGATCTCCTCATGTTAGAAAAGGTTTTCTTTGAATGAGAATCCATGATGAGAATGTCTCCCTCCGTGGAAAGATTATCAATCTCATTATTAATAATGACAGTTAAAAATTGTGGGTACATCAAAAATTTGTTTTCCACGTGGGCAAGATTAAACTTTAGATCACTGAAAATCATATTTGAAAAATTATATACCCTTTCTGTAGCTAGACACGCCATAACAGTAGCTACCGTGGTGTTAAACTCATTCAAGGTATACCTCTTTTTAGAGATACATTGCTGTAAAACATGTACCATGTATCTCCATTGGGTGAAAGAAGGGCTTTTTGGAAAGTAAATTTTGTTAGGCTTCCTTCATACCCCATTCGTTCAAAGATTTCAAATAACTCATCATTAGGGATAGATGTAATACATTAGGCATCGTTAAGATCAAGATGAGATCGAATGTTTGCCTCTGTAACTATCATCTCTTTCTTTTCGATGATGGCTCGGTTACGTTCTTGATTGTTAACGTTTTCTAGAGTCGCCGTAGTCCAAAACTCACGGGTGTGCTTTTCATTAACCGGAGGGTTTACCGTTAAAGCATAACGAATGTAGGATCCTCGTAAGAACTTAATAATCTGATGAGAATCAGTGGCCTCTTTGTGGAGTGTAAGATCAGCAGCAATATTGTGAGCGAGACCGAACGCAAGTTCTTGTTGTTCCGCCATTGATTTGAGAGTAATTAAACTTGAAGAATGATCGATTAGGGTTTTGCGGACTGGAGAGGGTTTATTTTGAGAAGGTTTCCTTCGATGAGGGGTTTTCCAAGTGGGAGAGCGAAATTTCAATTTGAATAGAATTTAATAAGTCAATTAACTTCCCAATTTATACTAATTGTCCCTTGCACATAAAACAAAATAACCAACTTTCCACTTGGCAGTAGAAACTTCCCGCCAAAATTGTTATAACTGGCAGTAGTAACGACAGCCAATAGAAAGGATCAGTAGTAATTGTTTGAAAATATATGTACCAGTAGAAACTGTTGCCAGTATCAATGTTACCAGTATTAAATTTACCAGTAGTAACCATCAGTATAAGGACTATAGGTGATGACTACCAGTATTATTGATACAAGTAACATATACCGGTATTAACTTAGAACAATATTAACTACCAGTATTAACTTTACACACACAAGATACAACATGCTAAGTTAAATTCGTCATTTTATCAAGCAAATTTGAAGCAGGATTAATCATTCCGATACAATTGATCAAGAATGTAAATCTGCCCACATCAAATGCTTTTGTGAACAAATCTGCAAACTGATTATCAGTATGGACTTTGACCACCTGAATAAGTTTCTTTTCGTTGCAATCTCTTATAAAATGAAAACGAATTTCGATGTGTGTAGTTATGGAGTGTTTAATTGAGGATTATTGACTATACTTACGGTACTCTTATTATCAATAAAAATAGGAGTGTGTAAGAAAGATATACCATAGTCCATCATTTGATTTTGAATCTAGAACACTTGTGCACAGTAGCTTGAAGCAACAACATATTCTGCCTCCGTTGAGGATGTGGATACGTTTGTTTGTTTCCTGCATTGCCATGAGATTAAACGTGATCCAAAGAATTGACATCCTCCTGATGTTGACTTTCTGTCCAGATTTCCCCCTCCATAGTCACTGTCTGTGTAAGATATGAGCTCAAATGGAGAATCTCTTGGGTACCACAAACCCAAATTTGGCTTTCCCTTTAAATAGCGAAAGATTCTTTTTACTGTAGTTAGAGGTGAAATCTTGGGACGAGTCTGATAACGTGCACACACACACACACACACACACACACGCTATACATGATGTCTGGACGAGATGCCGTTAAGTACATTAATGATCCAATCATTGATCTGTAGAGATGCTCATCCACATCCTCCCCCTTAGAGTCGGCCTCAAGATGTTTGGGGGTTTCTACCGGTGTACTAGCATGTTTGGCATCCTGAAAGCCAAACTTTTCAAGAATGTCTTTGACATATTTAGCTTGATGAATGAAGATACCAGTAGGATTCTGCTTGACTTGTAAATCGAGGAAGAAAGTCAGTTCCCCCATAGAACTCATCTTAAACTTCTTATGCATGATTTGCTCAAATTCCCTACACAGTGTGTCATTGGTAGATCCAAATATAATGTCATCGACATATATCTGAACTAGTATGATATCACTACCAACAGTCTTAATAAACAATGTTTTGTCAATTGCACCCCTCTTGAAATCATGATTGAGAAGATATACATATAGAGTATCATACCAAGCACGAGGGGCTTAATAAATACCATACAAAGCTTTATCTAATCTGTATACCATGTCAGCGTGGTCAGGGTCCTCAAAACCTGGTGGTTGACAAACATATACCTCCTCTTCAACTTTGCCATACAGGAAGGAACTTTTGACGTCCATTTGGTACACTTTAAATCCCTTGAATGAAGAAAACGCCAAAAATGTTATGATAGCCTCAATTTGTGCTACCGGAGCAAATACTTCATCATAGTCAACTCCCTCTTCCTCAGTATACCCATGTGATACTAACCGTGCCTTGTTCTTGATGACAATTCCTCTTTCATCCGTCTTGTTCTTGAAGATCCACTTGGTACCAATTACGCGCTTTCCACTGGGTAAGGTGACAAGTGTCCAAAGTGCTTGTAGCTTGAATTTTAGTAGCTCCTCCTGCATAGATTCTACCCATCTTGGATCTCAAATGGCTTGCTCTATTTTCTTTGGAGTCATTTGAGAGAGAAAACACACAAACATACATTCATTGAAACTCTGGTGAAGTTGTTTTCTTGTCTTGACTGTGGAGTGTACATCACCAATGAATTGTTCCAATGAATGATTCTTGTTGATTCGATGTGTGTGAAACAAATCTTCTGGAATCTCCTCATCCAAATTTGAATCATTTTGTTCAGGTAGTTCATGGGAAATAGAGTGCGGTGATGGAACAGGTTCTTCTTCTTGATACTGAGCAGTATCTGTTAGAGTAGGACTAATATATTGGTCATCATCTTCTAAAAGTTGACCCTCATCTTCCTTTCTACTACTCGATTCACCATCATCAGCATGAGAGTCTAAATTGCTCGCAGCGTCAGTGTTGTTGGGCTGATAAACTCCAGGAGGATCAACGCTGATGTATGGGAAGAATATGAACTGATCATGTTGAGTAGATGGACCAGAAGATTGTGATTGAGCGGTTTTAACATTGGAACCAGTAGAAATGGGATCACCTATATTAACTGTAGAACCAGTAGGAACATTTGAATGTACAGTATTAACTGGATGACCATATTTAACAGAGGTACCAATATTAAGTGTTTGACCAGTTTTAACTGAGTGACCAGTATTAACTGGTGCCCCATTAGTAACTAGTTCGTCAGTATTAAGAGTTTCACCCGTAGGAATTCCACAACCTGAGTCATTGTCTCTTTGACCTATAAAATAAGCATTCAAATATTTTGTTAGTTCATCAATATTAAATAACCAATGTGGTCCTTCGCCTGTAGCATTTAGAGTCTTTTCGTTGAAGGACACATTTGTGCTTTCCTCCGCAATTCTCGTCTTGATATTGTAGACTCTGTATGCTTTGCTCTGAATTGAGTATCCGACGAAGAAACCTTCTGTGACTTTGCTATCAAACTTCCCAAGATATTCTTTAGTAGTTAAGATTGTACACGGACACCCAAATGGTTTCAGGAAGCTTATGAATGGCTTTCTCTCATGAAAGAGCTCATATGGGGTCTTTGTTTGTGATTTGACAATCAATACTCTGTTCTGGACATAGAAGGTTGTGTTAACTGCTTCTTCCCAGAAAGTAATAGGAATTTGGAGTCTGCAAGCATGGAGCGTGCTGCCTCTATGAGCGTTCTGTTTCTACGCTCTGCTACTCCGTTTTGTTGAGGAGTCCTTGGAGCACTAAAATGTCGTTCAATCCTTTTTTCTGTGCAGAACTCATCCATCTCTTGATTCTTGAACTCAGTTCCATTGTCACAACGGATGATTTTCACCTTCTTGTTTGTCTTATTTTCAGTTCGTGTTATGAACGATCGAAGATGATCACCTGTTTCATCTTTAGTACCAATAAAGAAAACCCAAGTATACCTTGTAAAGTCATCAGTAATAACTAAACAGTAATACTTCTTTACTAGACTCATAACATGTGTTGTACCAAAAAGATCCATGTGCAATAAGTGTAAACTAGACAAATTTGAGTTGGTTTCCTTGATTTTATGGGATGATTTATGTTGTTTACCCTTAAGACATGCAACACAGTGATCATTGCATGTAAATTCTTTTTGTGGTAAACCCCTTACCAACCTATTTTTCACCAGTTTGTTCATGTTCTTGTAATTTATATGGCACATTCTTCTGTGCCATAGAGATTATTCTTCCAGTGATGCTTTTGAAATAAAACAATTTTCTTTGATTTCATAATTATTTTGACGCATGTCTAAACAGTAAACATTCTCCTTCCTAGGTGTTCTTAGTAGTATCATACTTTCGCCAACTACTTCAAACTTAGGATGAAGAATGATACATTCAGTTTTAGTAAAGAGCACTTTGTTATCTTTATCACAGACGTGAGAGACACTTACCAAATTATAGTTTAATTCTTGAACAAATAAAACATTTTCAAAAGTAAATGTACCATTACTGATGGTACCCTTCCCAGTAATTCTTCCACCTCTTGGATTTCCTCCAAATGCAACATAGCCTCCATCATATTCAACATAATCTTTGAGCTTCAGCTTGTTGCCTGTCATGTGCCTAGAGAAGCCACTGTCCACATGCCACGTATCACCTTTCTTGACACATGGCTTGCTCTACACATGAAAAGAGGGTTATTTCTTTTAGGAACCCAAGCCAAAGTAGTCTTGGGTTTACCTTTTTCATTGATGTAATCAAAAAGTTTGAAATGAAATGCAGATTGCTTTAGTTGTGCGTTAGATGAATTACTACTGTCAGAGTTACTAATGGTGGCTTTCCTGTAGATTCTACTGGTAGCGTTTCTACTGGTAGCTCCCCAGTAGTTTTTACTGGTAGTAGTATTTTTGTGAAGATTTTGTTTTTGTTTCTTTTCATGCACATTTTTTGGTCTCACGAATTTTTTTGTTGTCTAACCAAATCTAGGTGTTGTGTTAGACTTGTTTCTATGATATCCAATTCCGTTCCGGTGATTTTTATTATAGAAACAGTCCACAGTCAGATTATTGTTCTTTCCACAAATTTCACGGCTTTCAAAAACGTTTTTTCCTTTCTGTTGAGTGATCTTTTGATTCCGGTTTCTCACATTACCCCTCACACGTGATTAACTTGCATTTTGACACATATAGTTGCTAGTTTTCAATTGATGCATTTGACCAACATAATGCCAGTTTCTTTCCTTGTAATATTCTGGTCTATTTTTGATGTTTTTATGAAACGTGCGACTTTAATTCTTTTTAACAGTGGAACACTTATCATTTTGAAAATTTAGACTTTCACTTGACTCAGAATCACTAGATTTCTCCTATTGAATAGGTGATTCATTGATTTGTTCATTGATTCTAGGTTTGGTTAAAAGAACTTTACTTTTCATTGGGTCAGCATTAGCATGTTTATTGACTTTAATTTCTTCCTCACTAAGTTCTTCACTAAACTCTACCTTAGGAGGAATATAATTTTTGTTATATGATGGAGACACACTATGATAACCCAGCCCGAGTTTGTAGTTCCCATGTACTTAAGACTTAAGAATTTGATCAACTGTTTTAGACGCATTTTCATAATTCTTAATACTAAGCTTAATTTGATCATTTTCTATCTTAATATTCTCGACTTGTTCTTTGCTTTGAGTACTTTAGCAAGAGCATTATCCCTTTCCCACCTAACTATTGCTAGATCTTCTTGATATTTTTTTTCATTTTTAATATATGCTTTCACTTGTTGTTCATAACTAGCAATTACTGTGGACAACTCTCTTCTCCTCTCTTCTAACTTATGTAAAGACTCACACACAAGCTTATTGTGTTCTCTATATTCCCTAACATGTTTAATGCATGCAGGAGTACAAAGTTCAGTAAGTACCTCAGTTGGTATGTCTTCTTTAACATTATCTACCATGAGAGCTTGATTTGTGGTTTCTTCATTGGCTTGAAAGCTCCAATCAAAACCTAAGCCATCCTGAGTAACTAGTGCAGTCGAGTTGGATGTTCTTGCTTGATGATTTGTGTTTGACCTTATAAAGTTATATTGAGTTGTCTGCTTCTCTTGGTCACCTTGGCTTTCTGGACAATCTCTGGCAAAATGTCCAATATTCTTGCAGTTAAAGCACCTCACTTCACTCTTATCAATTCCGGTCCGATCACCTCTTCTAACTGCAAAGTTATTTCTACCATTGCGTTGAATGAATCTTCTCGTTCTTACGCTGAGCATAGCGAATTGCCACTTCAAATCCATCTGTTCCAGATCATCAGCATTCACATGCTCCAAGTCTTCAATTACCAGTCCAGAGTTTTCATGACTAGCCAAAGAAAGCTTCTCGGACACTTCATCCTTCTTGTTGCCTTTTGATTCATTAGATATGAACCCACTTTCAGATGGAGTTCCACTAGTAGAAACAAACGTTGTATTATGTGTTGTGTGATGTGTTGGTCTTTTGATTTCAGGTTCAAATACATGTAGCTCATTGTATAGCTCGTCAATTTCCATAGTGTCAAGAGAGTTTCCTTGCCTGTAGCTGACTGTGTACATCGTCCATTCTTCTCCCAGTGCTCTAAGAAATTTTCAGTTTATGTCATCCTGAGTAGTATTAACTCCCATGCTGGACAATTTACCAATCAGTTTGTTGAATCTGTCAAAAGTTTGAGATAGTGTTTCACCCTTCACAACCATAAAGTTCTCATATTGTTGTTTCAACAGATCTTTCTGATTCCTTCTTGTGCTTGCAGTTCCACCAAATCTTTTCTCCAGGGCTTCCCTTAGTAGTTTAGCATCAGTAAAGTTTCTGAATTGATGTTGGTACTCATTAGGAATTGAAATAAGTAGAGTACTCAATGCTTGACATTCGTTGTGAGTATCTCTTCTTTCTTGCTCAGTTACTGGTTGGGTTGAACCTTCTGCTGCTGCTTTGTTCTTGAGATCTGGTCCACGCAAAGGAACGATTTTTGCACCATTCTTCACCACTTGCCACATGGAGTAGTTTGTTTGTAGCATGTATTGATACATAAAACTCTTCCACATATCATAGTTTGATGATGTAAATACGGGAACCCTATTAGCTTGAACGCCTTCAGTAAGATCAGACATCTTGACTTGGTTTAAGAAAAACTTGTTTATACGCCTTGTTGATCGTAGATCTAGAGCAACCTTGTGCTTTGATACCACTTGTTAGGATCTGTCGAACTAGGTTTGAATAAACAAACGTGTAGATCTAGATCTATCAAAGAAGTTGCAACGAATCAACACTTTGATATTAACAAGGGTCAATTGATTAACAGTTTATGAATATATGAATGAATAAACGTTAATAATTAAGAACACAAGTATTTCACCAACACCCTCAATCTATTAAGAATAATTGTTTCGTTAACAGACGTGTGTTTACAACGACACATGGATCTATATATATATATATAGACCTTGAAGAAACCCTAATATAATTAGGTTAAAACTCTAAAGAAATATACGAAGATAATTATCAATATATTGTTTACATAATTATCTCCTTACAATGCGATAACTAAATATATCAAGTAAGCAGTATTAACAAGCGCGTCAGTAGAAACTCCTTCATGCAGATCCATGGAGCCAGTATTAACATTCACCAGTAGTAAGTCAGTAGTAGTAATATCACCAGTAGTAATCTTCAATACTTGACCACCAATACAAACTATAGCCATCAGTATTATTACTCACCACTATTAACAAACTTACCCAACACTACTAACTGTGGATGATCAGATGCTAGGACTTTCATACAAGAGTAAACTTATCCGACATATTGTCATAATGCTCCTCTATACGTGATCAACAAAAGCTTTAAGAGCGCCAAGCCCAAATAAGAAACACAAAGAGATTTTGGAAGGATTAGTTATGTTTTTAGTGATAGACAATTTGGAAGTAAATCTCTAGTGATATCGGTGAGATGAAAGTGATCTTAGACGAGGATAAGGTAAACCCGAACCCCTTTGTTTTTTACCAAGAGTACGTTTGAACAATAACCTGCTTTGACCACCAATCTTGTCATCTCCAAATATTTGTGTTCATTTGATGGTGATCTATGCTAATCTAATGTATATATATATACATATATATATATATATATATATATATATATATATATATATATATATATATATATATATATATATATATATATATATATATATATATATATATATATATATATATATATGGATAATTTTACAGGCTATGCGCTAATGGCATCTTCTTTGCCATCAAAACATGCTCTGACTTCTACATTCTTGCAATTTCTTACCGATAATCTACTAGATGTCGGAAAATTGCCTTTACCCTCTAATTAGGAACTTAGATCCTATTAGCATCTAAATTATAATTAGTGTGATGCTATTTTGTTTGAATTCGGCTGAGTCAATGAATTAAACGCAAAAGTTCTTTCAAAAGGGAAACGGTTCTGAATGAATGACAATATCCATTTTAAGTACGAAAATTGTAATTAGTAAGTAATTAGTAAGTAGGCAATTGATATAATTTTTTAAACTAGATGACGTAATCCATAATTTGGTAAACCATATGTATCAAACTTTACTCTGAAATCTATTGTATTGGTAACTTTGGACGGGTCTATTGTATTTATCGAACTTTCAAATATCGTTATTGGATGTATTCAACCAATAAAATCTTAGTAAATCGATAATGTGGTAGCTTTCGTGGCATCTTATATGGATGTCACGTATTTTTAAATACATACAATAGCGATTTTTGAAATTTAAATACATTAAATAGACCAATTTAAAATTGAATATATTCTACAGATTTTAGAGTAAAGTTTAGTACGTTTGTAGACATTTATTCCATTTATTTAATTTACTCGAATACTCTTCTTTTATGTTATTGTTTCTTTTCATTCCATCTTTTTCTTCTAAGTGCAACAAATTGTGGCACTTTTTCTTGTAAGAGTTTGATGGTTTAATATGTAGTTTTTATCCGGATAAACTAATAACAGTACTATTTTCACATTTCAGCTTCGATATCCTGAGATGTATTCTTGGGTTGTAAGGCTCTACGAAATGGCGTATAATTTGAATGTTTCTTGAATTATTCAGTTTTCGTTTAAGTTTTGAAGTTAAAAGGTTAGAATTTTAAAATGTGTAATGACGTGAGATTTGGTTTCTTGTTAAGATTACCTACTCCAATAATAGCCGCCATTTACAGCTAACCAATTGATCATATTATTCAAACCATGACAATCAAGACTAATATTTAATATAACATAAACCAGCATCATCTCATAGTATGCAAGAAGAAAAAGAAGCAAGTATCGATGGATGAAATGAAAGTAATCGGATATGAAACCAAGATACTAAAAACATACATTTTATTAAAAACTGTTTACATCGATCAATGAGAGACAGGGTAGCCGATTCCATGTCTTTTGGAAGGAAATATTACAAACACCAAACTACAAACAAGACCAAGACCCAATGGAACAATGTCAAGAACCTCTTGAGCTTCATGACTTGGTCGTGGATAAAAGCAACTCACAACGCTCCGATCTCTCATTGCCAAAGTCGCCAACACAAATGCTGAAACAAAAGCATGAATCCAATCAACTGCTGTGAGCTTATACTTTCTTAGGTCAGGTAAACCCGAAGCTGATGCCGTTTGGAAATCAAAGAGCCACATGCCTTTAAACGTTGCAAACCCGTAGAACACTTGGCCATCGGATGACTTGAAGCTGTCCGTGAAGCTTGCAAGGAAGCAAGCTGAGGTGAGGAAAATGAGGAGAACGGCCGTGAGTGGACGTGTCACGGTGTCACATGAACCGTGGTTGGTAAAGATAGGTGTTATGGTTTGAAGGGCTAATAGCGTTCCAGTCGGTAAAAGGTTGGCTAGTTGGGCTGTGCTAGCTAATGTTTGTGATATAGCCCATTGTGACAAAGTTGGTGGTGGTAGTGGTGGTTTTGGACTCTCGACGACGTCCTGAACTTCCTCGTCGTCGTCAGAAGAGGGCGTTGCTTGTACCGGCCTAGCTCTTAGAGACATACTTTGTATTCTTTTTTCGTACACGTAGCAAATAACTTACACCTAATTTTAACACAAGTTGTTTTAGGTAGATGATATGTTTTTTGGGTAGTAATTGTGTGTTATCTCTTGTAATGGTTTGTGTATATATATAAAAGGAGACTTACAGATAGAGATAGAGAAGGTGGGATTAGGTAATTAGCACAACAGTTTTGAAGTCTTTAAGATTCAATTTGTCTAGTCTAATAATCCAACTATCTTTCTCATTTCACATGGGGAAAAGTATTGAATAATAATATCAAATTTCTTGCTTTGGTCAATGAATTCTACGTCTTCATGTTTCGTCATTTAACAGCTTTCACCACCAATATTCTTCAGAATTTAGATATGTTCAGAAACATTTCGAACTAGTGTACTTGGTGCTTAGACCTACCCTAAAGATGGCCAAAGTATGTAGTCGATCGTTATGCATGGTTATGTGTGTTAGTATTTGTATATATGATCCGGACAAGATTAATGAGTTAGTCGAGACATTTATAGATTAAGTGGAGCACAAGAAACGCGAAACGTAAATAATGGCTTGATAATGTCACCACTAATAGAAATAGAAATTTGATTACATCATCATAAAAAACCAAATTTATTTGACGAAATTTGCTTAGTTGGTGTAAAATGGGCTAATGGTAGTTTTCTTATATTAGCCATTTGGGTTCGTTTACAGGGGTCAAAAAGGCGATTTGCTTTATTTAAGGGGTTTATTTTATGTTTTCAGTATTTCTTTTTTCATTGTTAACGAATAAGGCATGTTATGAATTGTTTCCTAGTTGTAGTAGAACTATAGAAACTTTTTTCATGACCTATAAATAGAGGGATATTTATTATTATTCAGTTTTTATGAATAAGAAAATCGACTTTTCAGTTTATATCTGTTTTAGGGGTTTTTTTACGTTTTGTGTTCTGCTTCGGTTGATATCTAGAGCTCGTTAGCATCATGAGATGCCGAAAGATGGAGAACACCCTTCACCAAAACTCGTTCTATTGGTGGGTTACGATATGCTGAAGACATTGATCTTAAATTAACTAAACTCACGACCAAGTTTGATCATTTTACCATCACTCTTCAGGAAATATGTGTCGCGATCGTAAATGGAGGAATCAACCACAAAATGGTCGGGGAGTGTTCACCATGTTCGACCAATTCGTCCTCTTAATGATGAATTTGAAATTTGTTAGTGTAGATGAATGGAGATAAGTCTCAATTTTGTTTAGAGACAAAAGTTTTCATCAAAACGCAACATAAGATGCTTAAAAGATCTTCAAAGTATTCAAAAAAAACTAATGAAGATGTCACAACTCATCTATAGTTAGAGCCTTACATGTATGCGAATGAGACTTGTAGATGAAGATACATATGAAGACCTAAGTTATTGGTGAACAAACAATCACTTAAGATATTGTCCACGCTACTGCAAATCAAAATCAAAGATCGAAAGAATATTCTTTTGGTAGATGTGGTTTACTACGTGATGTAAAGAGCATTATATAAACCCTAGATTTGAGTTTTTGCAATATACACTGTTGATTTATGCTTGGGCATATTCAGAAGATTTTGTTATTTGATCAAAAATCATTTAACTAGTATATCTCGTTTCATGTGTTTATTTATTGATTGATTATTAACTTTCTTTAAGGATAAACTATAAAGAGGAGTATATATGAAGTTCATGAAGAAGATTGCATGTCCAAGCAATTTCGGATACCAAATTAGCAACGTCATGATACTCCTCCGAAACTTGAAATATATAACTAAAACCCAGTGTCAAACTCAAAGGGCGGTAGAAAAATATTTAATGAATGTAATTTCAAAGTGAGAAGAGCTCTCATTGAAAATTCAACTATTTTTACCGAGTGATATTAATAAACACATAGTCATCATCTAAAAGGTGACTTAGGCCTTTATCTTAAGGTCATTGTTAGGTTTCCACCTATTTTTGTAACTTTTGTATAGTCATTACTCTTACGTGGTTATAGGGTTGTTGGAACTCGAGGGTAAAGGCTTAATTGTCTTTTGATTGAATCCGTAAAATAATTTACTTAAATAATAAAAGTGAATTAGATCCAAAAAAACAACAAAAGACTGTTCAAGTACGTAGTAATACATCCACATTTCCATAGCATACCCTAAATGTCCGAAAGATGAAACATAAACAGTCCTAACTTGGTCTAAATGGTTTTACTAACTTAACGTGTTTTGTGCAGATTATAGTTGAGGGACTGAAAGTGTCAAAGTCTGAAAGTTTGTGCTAGAAGTGAAGAAATAAATCTTGAAGGGTCTGAGTGTCATTCATTCAAAGTTGGAGGTTTTCTTTGAAAATATGGAGTATATATTTATCTCATTCAGCCGCTCATTGTCATTCACTATGTCTGGCTCTCTCTCTCTCTAAAACACACACATTATTTTGTATTTTAGGTTTCATATCAAAAGCCTTATTAGTATTGTATTAGTGATCGTTGTAATAGTTGTAATCAATAGTCTGAGTTTATTGGTTGATTTCTGGTTGATATCATAACGTTTTGGTGTTATCGGATTGTTTGAGGTTGGGATTATTGTTTTGTACATGGTATCAGAGCAAGGAAGGATCCAGGTACTTCCTAACAGTTGTTGATGATTTCTCTAGAGTTGTGTGGTTATATATGCTTAAAACTAAGGATGAGGTGGTTCACTGCATCATTGACTTTTATAATTTGATTAAAAATCAATTCTCTAAAACTATTAAAGTTTTTAGAAGTGACAATGGCACAAAGTTTGTTAACAATAGACTGAGTGAGTTTTTTTTTTAACAAAATGGTATTATTCATCAAACAAGTTGTGCATATAATCCACAACAAATGGCATAGCTGGGAGGAAACATAGACATCTGTTAAATGTGTCCAGGGATGTAAAATTCTATTCCATTCAAAATCACTGTTGATGGTATCATTATTACTAGTAATTCAAATGATGAAATTGTGGTTGTTAAACAGTTTCTTAACTCTAAATTCATGATTAAGGACTTATGTACCTTAAAGTACTTTCTTGGTATTGAGTTATTTGAAACTAATAAAGGTGTTTGTCTGTCTCAACGGAAATATTGTTTTGAGTTACTTCATGTGTAATGTTGAAGTAAAAATCTGTCGGGTTGGTGTTGACGCCCAAGAGGTGCCGTTCCTCGTCACCCCGAGCTTAGATTATACGACAAACAGTAAAGAATTAGTTAAAAAGAGGCCCGACACCAAAATTGGTATCGGGTTCCATAATCCAAGGACCCGAGGGTTTTAACCCTGTCGGGTGGCGATTCCCCGGAGGTAACACCTTTTCCGTGGAAAGGGTGTTGTACGCCACGATGTCCGAGAATCAATGGTTTAGAGAAAGAGTTTAGAGAGAGAAAATCTAGAGAGAGAGAGTATAGAGAGAGAAAGTAAGGAGAGGGAAGACCCTTTTTACCATGAGGGGTGAGCTCTATTTATAGAGCTCACATGTTACCTGTCACAATAGTTGGTGGGGCCGGTTTGACCATGACCACAAATGGGATGGAGCAGTAGCTCCATCAGTTCTTCGATAATGGGATGGAGCTGAAGCTCCATCACTTCTTCAGTAATGGGATGGAGCAGAAGCTCCATCAATTCTTTAGTAATGGGATGGAACCGAAGCTCCATCAATTCTTCAGTAATGGGATGGAGCCGAAGCTCCATCAATTCTTCAGTAATGGGATGGAGCCGAAGCTCCATCAGTTCTTCAGTAATGGGATGGAGCCGAAGCTCCATCAGTTCTTCGGCAATGGGATAGAGCCGAAGCTCCATCAGTTCTTCCGTAATGGGATGGAGCCGAAGCTCCATCAGTTCTTCCGTAATGGGATGGAGCCGAAGCTCCATCAGTTCTTCCGTAATGGGATGGAGCCGAAGCTCCATCAATTCTGTCGTAATGGGATGGAGCCGAAGCTCCATCCTCAAATGGGATGAAGGTGTTTTAGATGCTTCATCCCCCAACCGGATGAAGGTGGCTTTTTGGAGTATATGCATATATACTCCAACATGTCTCCCCCTAATCTAGTGATGTGGAATGTAGTGAGACTAAACTAGACTTAAGTTTTTAGTGACCTTCACTACCGAGAACGTGCTTAACCCATAAAAGCGAAGAAAATATTTCATCCATATAAGAAATGAAAGTTGTTCATATACATAAGGGATCGGAGTACTTCATCCAATAAAGAGATGGTGGTGCTTCATCCACATAGGGGATGAAAGTGCTTCATCCAACCATGTATTGTGTTCAGAAATGTCATTTTCTTCTTGGTATTGAGTTATTTGAAACTAATAAAGGTGTTTGTCTGTCTCAACGGAAATATTGTTTTGAGTTACTTGATGTGTGATATGCTTAAAATAATCGATATTTTATAATCATATTTCTCATTTTTACTCTAGTTTTCTGCAACTTTTGTTATGATCTGGTATGTTTTCAGTTATAATTGCAGATTAGAGTTATATTTGGATCATGGAGCGAAAAGGAGCTAAAACCGGCTCGGAACGGAGACAAACGAGCAACAAAAGTGAAGACTGGAAAACAGCCGGCGGCTGAAGCATTTTAGCTGGCGGCTGGATTAAATTTCCACCATTTGTTCCTAAACGTGCCGCGGAAGCAACTTTTCCACCCGCATATTCCAGCCGCCGGCTGAATTCAGCCAGCCGCCGGCTAAATAGGGCGGTTCAGATATCTATTTAAATGGCTTCTAGGGTTCGAGTTTTAAACATTCTATTCCATATTTTCAACCTACATCCGACCTGGAGAGCTGCAAGAAGAATTCTAGAAGTCCTTGATCACGTTGGAAGCTTTGATTAATCTCTTTTAATCATCTTTGAAGTTTGCTACTTTTGGTTTGAACTTTATTCATTATTTTCTTGATTCAATGTTTTTGTTTAAGAATTCTTATGTTATTTTGTTACAATCCAACATGAGCTAAACTCCTTAAGTGATTGCTTGGATTGTTGAACCCGGATCTGTGTATTAATCAAGTTTATGTTTGAACTAATTGGTTTTTCCGTTATTATTCACGTTTAATCGAGATCCATGTTTATTCAAAGTCATTAAATTTACTACTTAGCGTGATTGATAGATCTATAACATAACTAGCGTTCTTATAAGTTTATCAGTTATTTACGATTATATAATTTATTAGATAATTGTAGCTTGAGACTTAATTGAGATAGGGTAAGATATTAGTGATTTAATGAATTGAATGAACATGACAATTATATCAGAATTGAATAATTGAGACTTTTGTTAATTCGTAGTCGACAGATTAAATCGTAAATAATAGTGAAATTAAAGCACAATTTAGAGTGGATAATCTAAGATAGCTCTTGATGTACGATTAGTCGTATGATCTTTCTCTAAAATTGTAGGATTAGATAACTCTAACAGGAAGTCTAATTATTATTGAAATCACAGTTAAACCAATCAAACATATTCTTATTCTTCATGATCCAGGTGAAACGTAATTCCAAGTAATCACTGCTTTTTAATATCTGATTCATTCTAAAAGTCTTTTCGAAACAGTTTTTCATCCGCAATTCCATTTAGTTAATTAAATTGCTATTTTAATTTAGTTATTTGTTTTCTGAAATATGTTCTCTCAGAACTAAAACGTCCCCCATATTTACTTGCTTTGTTTAGTTTAATTATATGATTTGAGATAACGAATATAAATACACGTTCCCTGAGTTCGATCCGGACTTACTGAATCTATAATATCGTACGATCAGGTACACTGTCTGTATTGTGTGTTAATCTACTTTGGTAAAATCCTTTTCTAAACTTTAAATAATTTTATGTTATAAAATACACATCAATGTGTAACATCCAAATTCCCGGAATAAGAATATTTTTGTAAGTATTTACTTGTTTATTATAAATATGTTTTATATTTTAGCTTATTATAGAAGTTGCATATATAAAGGACTAGATTGGTAAGAACAATAGTTAACTTTGGTTAGAAAGGATTTAAATTGTTAACTATGTAAGTTAAGTAAGTAAGTTAAGCAAGTTTTGAAAGTTGAAGGACTAAAGTGTAATTAGGTAAATGTTGTGTATGAGGTGGAGGTGAGGTGTCTAATTCCATATTTTTGTATGTGTGTGTATGTGTGTGTGTATGTGTGTGTGTGTGTGTGTGTTTTTGAGAGAAATCAAGAAGAGGATAGTGTATTAATCTCAATTGAAGCTTGTTAGTTGTGAAATTCTTCATTTAAGGCAAAGATTAGGAGCTTAAGAACCCTACCTTAGGTTCTAGTTGGAGAAAAGAAGGTATGTTTATACACTTGAAGTTATTTGATGAAATTGAGTTGTAATATGTGTTATAACCTCATTTAGATGTCTAATTGAAAGGTAGAAATGTTTAATTTGGTTAAAATTAGGTATTTGATTATTTGGGGATAATCATGAATGTTGAAGGATTGTTAGAATTGAGTTTTGTTATATGTTATTTTTATGTTAATAATATATGTTTAAGTTTTAGGGATTTAAGATTCTTTTATATGAATTTTGTAGAAATGCATGTTTAGCTAATTAATGCAAAGAGGTGATATGTGATTTTGAAGTAATTCTTATTGTGGGAATGTTTTTGGGATTTAGAGATTTATGTTAAATGATTTAGTTTTATGCGTGTGATAGAACGGTAATGATTTAGGATACTCCAATTGTATACGAATGAATTATGTTAAGAATATTTCTTTTTTTGTTGCCAAACAGGTCTTGTGACCAGTAAAAGGATGACAAATGGGTAGAAATAGATTAGAGAAAAGAAAACATTTTATGCAATGTGTTATTATAATTGTTATAATGTGGGTAATAGATTTAAAATGTTTATTTGTGCATTAAAATGTTGAACGGGTCAAAAGACCCAAAAAGTGGCAAGTTGGGTAGAAATTGCCAAACAAGTTTAGATTTAAGAGTTTATAATTTAGATAGATTTGTAATGAAGTTTATAAATGTGTTTTTGTGTTTATAAGATTTATTGAAAGACAAATTGTGTTTGGTTGTAAAAACACAGATTTGAAGGATAATGGTAAAGTGAAGGAAACGAGAGTGTAGTAAACGTAATCCGATTTCAAGGGGAGTATACGAAGCTTATTTTAAATATGTTACATATTTATATTTGTGTGCTAAACTCTTTTAGAGTTGAGTAAAATACTATTTTTGATATATGATTAAGTTGCTATGGAAAAAGGAAGTAGAAGTAATATACTCTAACATGAAAGTGCGGGATTTCACCAAACGAAAATCAGGGACCAATCTGAGCCCAACTGCGCCGCACTGGTTCCCAGTGCGTAGCAGTGGGCACTCAGATTGGGTGCCCTGGTTTCATTCGTTGCTAGTGCGTCGCAATTGTTGTTGACTGCGTCGCAGTGGATACCCAGACCAGTTTTTAGTAGTTTCTAATGAAGTTTAGGTGTATGAATCATATCCTAAACCATTAGTAAGTTAAAGAAGAGTTAGAAGTTAGAAATGACATTTATTTGTCGGAAAAAAGTAGAGTCGACTTTTATTAGTCGGGAAGAAGTAGTATCAACTTTACATACCGCGAGGGTTTGCATATGACTTTTAATAGTCGGAAAGAAGTAAGAACCAACTCCATATAGTTGGAAAAAGAGAAAGATAAGACTTTAATTAGTCTTGAAAGATTTACTTAATTTATGATTAAGTATATTCACTAGCTTAACGCTAATGTACTTTGTTAATTGTATGTTTGTAGGTAAAGGAAACTCTTAATGCAAGGCAAGCACAAGAAGAAGGGAAGAGTACCTTAACGTGAAAACTAAAATGTTTTGTAATGAGCTTCCGCTCAAGATATTTATAAACACTCTTTTGGATAAAGTATAATATGAACTTTTACTTACCATTAAATTATGTAAAGATTTAGTAACATTGTTGACGTTGTTGAAAGATATTATATATTATAATTTTTTTATTTTTTTATTTTTTTTTTATTTTTTTTTATTTTTTAAAAAATTGGTGTGTTTTTAGTTTGAGTGTTACATATGAGTTTGGTTTATTGGGTTGTAAGCATGTCAGTACTCCCCGTGATGCTAATATTTATGTGTTATTTGATAAAGTTGAACACAAAACTAGTGAACCTTTGAGTAATATATCTGTTTACCAGAAACTTATTGGTAAACTGATATATCTTACTCTTACTAGACCTGATATCAGTTTTTGTTGGGATGATTTATTATCCATATTATTGATTTGATGAGACAAAATATTAACTGATAACTTACATCAAGGAACCATGGAGAAGATAAGAAGAAATAGTAGTTTTGACAACATTCTCAATAACAATTTGCATTGAAGAAACTTATTGCTTTACATGAGAAAGCATAAGTTTTTGGGGAGATTGTTAGGATTAAATGGTTGGGATTGTTATTATACAACAGTTAGTACGGCACAGTTGATACTGCAAGAACATAGTTACTATTGCAATGTTAGTACTGCATTGTTACTACTGCACTGTTACTACTGCACAGTTAGTAATGCACTGTTACTACTGCAAATTTAGTATTGCATTGTTACTACTGCAAGAGTCAGTTACATACTACTGCAAGAGTCAGTTACTATTGCAAGAGTCAGTTACTACTGCAAGAGTCAGTTACTACTGCATGGTGAAGTTACTACTGCAAGGATAATAGGTTATACTGCAAGAGCCAGTTACTACTGCACGATAGTGTTACTACTGCGACTAAGGTTATGGAAGACTTGCTTTTCAAGATAAAGATCTAAAAAAATTAGTCTCCTAATATAACTAGGTTTCCTTATGTAAGTCGTAGGTGACTCTATATAGAAAGAGATCCCTAGACATTGTAGAGGTGTGGTTTTCATCATGTTTATTCTTTAGGAAAACACCAAACGATCTCACCACTTGAGATCGTTCCCTTTTGTTCAGCCTCAAGGTCAAGATTGATCCTTTTTTTGGGGTAAAGAGGACAACGCCCCGATTAAATAAAGATTGATCTTTGTAAAGAGAAGAAACACGTCTATTCTGATTAAATAGATTGAGGCTGGTGTTGTTAGATGTTTCCTAGAAAAGCTAGGTTTAGCCTCAAGGTCTTTTATAGATCCTTGTATTAAGAGAAACACGTCTGTTAATTTGTTCATCGATTAATAGATTGAGGCTTGATGGTATCGTTATTGTGTTATTGTTCTTATTGTTTTTATATATACAATATTCGATTATCATAAACTTGTGAATATCAAAGCGTTTATCCGCTGCAACTTCTTTGAAAAATCTTGATCTACAAAAGTGTGGTTGTGTTTACATAACCCAGTCGATCATGACAAGAGGATCTTTAGATCTTTAGTTTTGTTGTGCAAATTTTGTCCCAATTTATGCATGCTCCTACTGAGTTACACTTTAATCTAGCTCTAAAACTGTTACGATATCTTAAATCTGCTTCTGGTGAAGGAATTCAAGTGTGTAAATCTGATAATATGAAACTCTTTGTGTATGTTGACTCTGAATGGGGAAGGTGTCAGGAATCTAGGAAATCTGTTACTGGTTTTTGTGTTTATCTTGGTAATTCCCTTGTTTCGTGGAAAAGTAAAAAAGCAACCTACGGTTTCTAGATCTTCTGCTGAAGCAGAATATAGAGCCATGACTGTTGTCACTTGTGAAGCGCTTTGGTTGCTCAATCTTTTGCATGATATGAAAGTGAATGGTTTGTTCAACGCGTTTTTCATGAGCGAACAAAACATTTTGACATTGATTTACATGTGGTAAGAGAAAGAGTTTGTTCTAATGTTCTTAACCTTTTGAAAATAGATTTTGCATAACAACTTGCAAATATTTTTACTAAAAGTATTCCGTCAAATCAACTTGTATATGGTATTTGTTGATATTTGGGAAATGTTAATTTATTTATAAGATAAGAGAAAGGGGAGATCGAGTTGAGAAAGTAATAAGTAGTTTCCATTTGGAAGCATAAGTTTGAAGACTTCAACTTTGATTTATTTGTTTTAATATTACAACTGTCTAAATCATTTAAAAACGAAAAAGTACATAAAACTTTATATAATATGTAATGAGCTTTAGAATCTAGTACATATTATAATTTACGTAGCCATATACTACATCGTTAATAAAAAGTCAAGATACGTAATCCTTCTTTCAACAGCCCACTAACAAGACCAAGACAACTTCAAAATATATATCAACTTGTTGCTTTAAGGAGAAGCCATCAGTCCACTTGCTTTTCGTCCCTAAGTTTAACTCACAATGATTTTTAAAAGACACCCATTTTATATTTAGCTACAAGTCACTAAACAGATTTATTGACCCGATAACAATCCAACATATCAAACATTTGTATGGGCCGCCCTATTAAATATGAAAAATAAATTTGAAATAATTTACCGATATTTTTGTAACATCGTGCTTAGAGTGTCAGTAGTTTTAAGACACAGATTGTTACAGTAAGCAATCAAAGTATAAACAAAACAGACTTGGTTAACGCTGAAAAATTCCATAAATTTAAAACATCGAGTGATTTGGAATCCAACTGTCTACATACAATGCATAACAAAATTGAACAAGCCATAACCAAGCGAAATTATCTGATTCAAGAGAGTGCTACTTAGAGTTTAACCGTACACCTATGACAAAACCATTTTTTTTTTACCTTCATGGTTGTGGTGGAGGTCCTGCCGCAGCTGGAGCAGCAACTGCTGGTGGTGCATTCTGTTGATATGCTTGTTCATTGCTTGGTCCGGGTGGAGGCATTGCGGACGAATGAGAAGGTGGAGGCATAGTGGACGAATGAGAAGGTGGAGGGTATTGTTGATATGGTGGTGGTGGACCATACCCATATGGTGCTGGTGGGTAATACGGTGGATAGTATTGACCACCACCACCTTGAGGAGGAGGTGGTGGCGGTGGATAGGCCGCATATTGCCGATGATCCGAACCACCGCTTGTGTTCTCACCTGACCCGCTAGACCCACTTCCATCTTGAGAATGTATCACAGCACCCATTCTCTGAGGGTCCATGGAGGGATAAAACGCCCTCCCATGCTGAGGTGGTGGTGGTGGAATGTTAAAATAATGCATCTGGGACGGTGGTTGCTGGTCCTGACTGCCAAAAGTCCCTGGTGGCTGAAACTGGTTTTGTTGCTGTGATATAACAGCACGAGGTAACAATCCACTGTGTGCAACAGCTTGCTGTCTGGCTTCATCCTCACCATCACCCTTTGGTGCTTGTGGTCTACCCCACATTAGTTTTAGCCGAAGACCTTTGATCACCAGTTTATTTGAGAGCTCGTCAGCTGCTTTTTCTGCCCCTTCTCGAGTAGTGTAGGTAACAAAGGCACAGGCACGTTGAAGTACCATCTTGACAGACTCGATTTCACCATGAGAGTAAAAGTTGTCTCTGAGGTCTTGTTCTGAGACTCTTGCATCAAGCCCTCCCACATATAGCGTTCTGATGCTCTCATCATCTGGGCGTTCAAGAGACGGCATTTCACCTGCCTTGTTCAGTAGTTTCAGTGCAACTGGATCGTTAACTCTGTAATAATAAATGGAAAAAAAATTAGTCTCTCCAAATCATTCAGCTTAGACAAGTTCTAGTTACATTTGGGGTGTGTTTTGATGTACGTTTCCAAAGTAATGGTCAGATACTGAGTAGAATAATAAGAATTAAATAATTAACTAATCAACAGTAACAAAGCGGGCCGTGTGTGTGGGGGGGTGAAACAAAGTGGATGGTAACATACCCATAGTAACGGTCTTTAATATTCTGCTGAGATAACTCGCCAGTAACTGGCATCTCGTGTCTGTAAGGGCATTCAGCCCCTCTTGTACATTCACCTCTGATGAAGAAACTGCATATATGTGCTCGGTTTCTCTTGTAATATGGTGTTGTCCTTTGCAATTTCTGAATGGTATCATTTGGGCGTTCTTTTCCATACGAGGACTCATAATCAAGACCAGCTCTTGCCTGCAGAAAGAACCAAAGTGTAATAAGAAAGAAATCCACTGGTCCAAGATTTGTAGTTAATAATACCTCGCATATTCACCAAGCAGATATACTTTGCAAAAGCATAAAAAGCAGAAAATATAGCATGTTTTGCCATGTGAAAAATAGAATAAAATTATAACATTTGTAAAAATAGAATAAACAGTATGTTTTTTAACAACATTGTTTCAAAACAATCTTAACGTTTGACTTACAGATACACAAATATTCAAGTAATGTTCATATGTGTAGACTAGCCAATGGTCCTTGAGATAAAGTAATAAAAAAAGCCGGACCAACAGTAAGTAATTTCCAGTAATAATTACCAATGGGCAAAAAAGTAAACTAATATTGAGAAGCTAAGAAAAGAGTGTTGTGAAGTTACATACCCTGCGATCATGCTCCTCTGCAAAGTATTCCCTGTTGACATCACTCTTTGGAATAGAATCATTGGAGTTGATACTGAGCGCAGTATCACGAACTTGAACTGGCAAACCATATTCAAGATCTAAAAGACACACTTGACAGACGTTTTTCAGCTTGCTGCAAGTTTGGCAAATCTCACTTTTCTTGTATCTTGCATCCCGTCCAGGTCTCCACCTGAAGACTGTGAATGGCCTAGTGCAAATCTTACATTCCTTATCGTAATTTGCTTTTGTCTGCACATGTATCACTATTTATTAATAACTTGTAACGAAACCGACAAATAAGTTAATAAATAAGAAAAGAGAAAAAGAGAAAAGAAAAGCAAGAAAATAATTACTTATTTTTGGGAGTTTGATTTGTAAAGCAAAGTTAAGGAATAGAAGAACAAGTGTTTACCATCCGGATGTACGGATTGTCACCAAGACACGACTCGCATATGATTGGGAAGTCGGAGCGTTCCCATCCATCAGCTTCAACATCTCTTAGTATCCTGTGTGCCATCAAACCTGTAAACAGCCAAGTCTCGTTAAACGAAGCTTCAACTCACATAAAATGAAAGTTTCCAACATGTCAAAAAAAAAAGATTAAAGTTATCTAATCACATGATTTAAAGGCCGAAACGAGGAGATTGAAATAGTGTATCTGTAAATATCATATAATTTGTAAAGCAAGATGAATGAATTTAGGTTAAATCTATTAAACAAAAACAGATTTAGGAATACACAAATTTACAAATTAAATAAAAAGAAGATGAAATTGAAAGTCACTCAATTACCTCTGCCTGATTCTTACTTGGAGAGAGAGAGAGGGGGATCGAAAACCTTAAATATCCAAACCCTGATATCGAACGCGCCTCAGACTACAGATATATATATATATCGAATATATGTAGAGATTTGAAATAAATATAACAAAATTTAGACTCTATGGTTTTGCCCCTATCAGTACTTTATGTTAAATATTTTAGTTTTTTTTTTTTTTGAGTTATACTATTAAATACTAAATACTAGTATAAAATCCGCGCGATGCAGCGGTCACGAAAAGTTATAATGCGATAATGATTTCTTGTAGTTTTCAGTTCGTCTCGTGATTTATGTCGTGAGAGTAATGGTCTATGGGGCGGTGTTTGGGGCCAAAACAAATTATGCGTTAACGATATTCGGCTTTATATTAAGTATAATAGTTTCTTATTTGGTTGTTCGTGTTATAATATAAATTTTAAGGTAACAATTTTAAGTTTAGAAATTTGAGGCATAAAAAGAGTTGCTATGAAAGGACGATATGTGAAAAACAGTCTAACCACAAGGACGATTTGTGACATTCTCTCTTTAATTTTAGTAAAAACATCGTAATTTTTGGATGGTTGAGATCTGGTCTTTGGCTCTCTATTTTTTATAAGGTTTTCATGATCTCAACCCTATTTATCTAATACATGATTATTTTAAATCTCTCCATATGGGTGAGGTTCGGGTAAGAACGACCCGAAGTATAGGAACACTAAGAACCAATGCTGACCGTCCGATTAAGGTGATGATCAGTAGTAACCACTTACTACTGATCAGCAGAACCCACTTACTACTGATCAGCAACAAATTCTGGCCGTCGGATTAAAAATTTTATATCAAACCTCGCAGTGCTGATAAGTAGTAAGTGGTTACTACTGATCATCACCTTAATCGGACGACCAACATTGGTTCTTAGCGTTCCTATACTTCGGGCTGTTATTACCCGATCCAATTACCTCTCCATATATTCGATATATATATATCTGTAGTTTGAGGCGCTTATTGATATGACAATGAGTTTTGATAGTTTCTTATTTGTTACTTCCGGCTTTATATTAAGTATAATAGTTTCTTATTTGGTTGTTCGTGTTATAATATAAATTTTAAGGTAACAATTTTAAGTTTAGAAATTTGAGGCATAAAAAGAGTTGCTATAATTGTTTCTCGTTCAATCATTTCCTCTACTAAGTTTGGCAATATTGAGAGGGGGGATCGAAAACCTTAAATATCCAAACCCTGATATCGAACGCGCCTCAAACTACAGATATATATATCGAATATATGGAGAGGTAATTGGATCGGGTAATAACAGCCCGAAGTATAGGAACGCTAAGAACCAATGTTGGTCGTCCGATTAAGGTGATGATCAGTAGTAACCACTTACTACTTATCAGCACTGCGAGGTTTGATATAAAATTTTTAATCCGACGGCCAGAATTTGTTGTTGATCAGTAGTAAGTGGGTTCTGCTGATCAGTAGTAAGTGGTTACTACTGATCATCACCTTAATCGGACGGTCAGCATTGGTTCTTAGTGTTCCTATACTTCGGGTCGTTCTTACCCGAACCTCACCCATATGGAGAGATTTAAAATAATCATGTATTAGATAAATAGGGTTGAGATCATGAAAACCTTATAAAAATAGAGAGCCAAAGACCAGATCTCAACCATCCAAAAATTACGATGTTTTTACTAAAATTAAAGAGAGAATGTCACAAATCGTCCTTGTGGTTAGGCTGTTTTTCACATATCGTCCTTTCGAAGAAAAGTTAGCACAGATCATCCTTTTGTTTTTTAAAATTATCGTCTGTGATCCTTCCGTCAAAATCCTGTTAATTTAATCCGTTAAGTGGCCCCATGTGCCTGGCACATGAGGGTAAATGAGTAATTTGACACCTTCTTCTTCATTTCCCCCAATTTCTCCTTGAACCATAAACCCTAATTTCAATTCGAGACAAAATCCCCCAAAATTCTTCAATGAAAATCTCAATTCATCAACAATGAAACCTAATTACTCCTATTCCACCTCTCAATTTCAACAATTTCATCTCAATTTCACAATTAACCATCTCAATTTCATCTCAATGGCAAGTAAACGAGTTTTGATAAAAAGTGAATTGCGACCACACCAGTTTCTCGTTGTCTCTGACTAAACGGTTTGATAGATTGATTCGCTATCAAATTGTTATCAAAGAATAATTCAACAACAGCATAGTCGAATCTGACATTAAGTTTCCTGTTAGGATTTGAGAAATTTGCAATAAAAGTGAAGTCTCCATTGAAATTCCCAGGTGAATTAAAGTATATGACGTTGAGAGACGCATGATTTGTGTCGAAAACAGGGTTTTTTGGCTTTACAACGAGGAAAATGATTAAAGTTGTAATACCAAACAAGATTACCAGTATGCTGAATATTAAACATACAATCGCGCAACACCAAATGGCACGGTCTGTTTTTCATGGTGAAAACTCGGGTGTTTGTGTTTGTGTTTGTGTTTGTATTTGTATTTGTGTTGGTGTCATTGTGATTTGTTTTGATGGTTTCATGGTGAAAACTCGGGCTTCATGTTGATGGTTAATGGTGAAAACTCAGTTTCAGTTTCCGATTAGGGTTTGGTGATGGTTAATTGTGAAATTGAGATGAAATTGTTGAAATTGAGAGGTGGAATAGGAGTAATTAGGTTTCATTGTTGATGAATTGAGATTTTCATTGAAGAATTTTGGGGGATTTTGTCTGGAATTGAAATTAGGGTTTATGGTTCAAGGAGAAATTGGGGAAATGAAGAAGAAGGTGTCAAATTACTCATTTACCCTCATGTGCCAGGCACATGGGGCCACTTAACGGATTAAATTAACAGGATTTTGACGGAAGGATCACAGACGATAATTTTAAAAAACAAAAGGATGATATGTGCTAACTTTTCTTCGAAAGGACGATATGTGAAAAACAGCCTAACCACAAGGACGATTTGTGACATTCTCTCAAAATTAAAAGATCAAATTACATTGGAGGGACACTTTTGTCGTTTCATCGTCTCATCAATCAGACTCCAACCCTCTTTTTCATCAAAACACATTTCTCCAGTTCTCCTAACTCTCCCTCCTATCAAAACCCTAAATCTTCATTAGCGTCGATCTTCGATATTCATTTTTTTTAGGTTTATTTTTATTTTCCATTCCAAATCCATAGCTCTTGATCTATATCTTTTTCTGTCGTCTCCTCAATCATCAGTTCAAATCGGTTTGATAATGTTGTTGTTCTTCAAAATCATCCATTAAATATATGAAGTTTCATTCCTTTAAAAGTGAAAGGTAACATTCAACCTTTTTTTATTTTATTTTTATTTTATTTAATTTGTTTTTGTTATAATTGTTTAATATTTAATCTATGCTATTAATTATTCAATTTGTTCAAATATATGTTTCTTTCAATTTGTTATTGGCTAAACTTCAATTTGTTCAAATATATGTTTCTTTCAATTTGTTATTGGCTCGTTTAGCTGTTATCAAAAGTGTCTGCACACCAACTATTTGTATTTATGTCTAAGTGAATTTGATCATATGAAATTTGATAGATTTTTGATGAAAATCATCAATTATTTGTATCTAATTGTGTTTTAATCACTTGTGATTTTTAGATTTTTATATTCGAATGCTTAAAGGAATTTATTTAATACTTTATTAGTTTATTTACTGATATTTTCCTTCACTCTTAATATAATTGAAGTTTTGAATGTTATATGCAAAAATAAATTATAAGTGATTGATAGATGTTGAAGTGTTAATAATAATTATTGTAGGTGTTGTTAGTGTAATCTTGAGTTTGTATGATTTGTTAGTTGAATCACATGTAATAATATGAATCTTGACGTAGTCAAAATAATTGTCTATGTCATGTATGTACAACATTTACATGAGAAAAGGTTAGTGTATTCAATTTGATTGTTAAATCACATCGGGGTAAAATGAATGTTAAATTTTTATAAACATTTAAACACTTACTATTTATCTTCATAAATTATTATAACATATTAGTTTGTGAAAGTAATTAGAATATATTTGTTTATATGCCAACATTATGATTTTGATAGTTACTATGATAATCTTTTTATCCAGCTTTATATGTCAGGACAAACCCAAATTAAGTGGCAATCATGCGATTGTATAACCAGGTGGATCGAGGTTCTTGACACAATACGTCGGAGAAAGTGTTGAACCAAGTTTATACCTGTATTTGATTAACGTGATAAATATTTTCATACGTATGATGCTTATGTAATGAAGATTGGATCACATATGTAATGAAGATTGAATAAATTTGATATTTTTCTACTATTTTGTTAAAGATAATTTAATTGAGAAGTTAATTGGAGTTGGTGATGATGGTCCTATTGTTACAAGTCAGGTAACACAATGTTCTTGTGGTGTTAGCAATCTATACGTGCAGCGATATTGAACTAACATTATCTTCTTTCATTATTTCGTGAAGGTGTATGTGCATAGTAAAGTTATGATAGTTGATGACCGTATCACCATAATTGGATCATCCAACATAAATGACAGGGCTTGGACACAGGGATTCTGAGGTACAAATCCACATCCGTTTCTTCGTGCCTTTCTCATTAAAATTAGTATAGTAATCCATCCGTCTAAAATAAATGCAATACCCGACTTGGCACATCGTTTACTAAATATGTTTAATTAGATTATAAGGCATTGTATGCATACTCATTTCTTTTACACTGAAAATTCTTTTTTTCCCTAGCATGCACATGCATATCGCCATATCCTATCTTCTACACAAATCTACCCTGGATTGTTAATCAACTGTTTAAATTGCCCTGTAACATGGAGTAAACAAGAAAACTCCACTGTAATTTTAAGCTGTGTTTATTATGGGGCAACAAAAGTAAATTAGGAGAAAACTTACTAAAAGTGGAAATGTTTCCAAGACAAGTTGCTAACAGAGAGAGGGTAAATTTTATGGAATGATTGGAAAGAATATAAATCATTTGGCTAACAAAAGTTTATGCATCAGATTAGAGTTCTTTCTTATTGAAGATAGAGAATTAACTGAATCCACAATGAATGGAGAACCTTGGACTGCCGGAAAATTTGCCAATAGCCTTCGGGTTTCTCTTTGGTCTGAAAATTTGCCAATAGCCTTCGGGTTTTCCACCAATTTGCTACAAAAATTAATGCAAATATGTTATTAAAATGCTAAGTTTAAAAAAAATTTATATTATTGAAATTTTCATTACCCGGATCAAATTTCTCGTCATTCACCTCACATGCTTTAAGTGCAACTATTCGACCAAATTTTTCTAGTTTACACTTGTATAATGGCAACTCGACCGACAAGATTTGGGTTTGCATGTCAAAGTCTTCGAGAAATAAAATACCAACAAGCTCAACTACCGCATCATTCGCGTCTACATCATTTCGGACCTCCAAATTATTATAGAAATAATATGGGTTTAAAATGTAGGCCGCAATATGTAGAGATGTATCAAGCCTTTTGGATTACTTTTTGGATATGATGGTCATAATAGGCGCATATTCTTTTTCATTATCGTTCAAAGCAACAATAATTTCTTTTTTCGCCTTCTCTAACTGTGACAACCGTCCAATTTCAGGTGCATTTTATACTCTATGTCTCTCTTATTGTCTATCGTAGTCTTTAACTGTTCAATAACCGGAAACGCGACAGTGTCGGAATCACACCCGGAATCAATTTATATAAGTCCTAATACCAAGAAAACTCGTAATGAACTTTCCTAAGTTCATAATGTACTATAAAACTTTAGTTAACGAAAAGGTCCAACGAAACAAAAATACAAAAACAGCAAAAACTCAAAATTTGTTACAAAAATGGTCCAGGACGACGCACCCATGCCTTGTGCGCCGTCCTGGCAGGACTGATTTTGCAAAGAATTTGAAAACTTTGCATTCCTCGTTTTCCCAACTTCAACCACCAACCACACACGTTTTTAGGCTATCATTACTGCCAAGATTACAGTCCCAACTCCCATTATTATCATTTTCCTTTATTCATTTTCATTTTGTCATTTTTATAAAACAAAACACACACAAACACATTTTTCTCTCAAACTCTCTCCAAAAACCCCAAGTTCCAGTGAATCACAGCCCCTAAAAACACCATTTTTATCCACCAAATCGTTTGGAACATCAAAGGAAGCAAGAAGAGACCAAATATTTCGGTTAAGGACCATTTTCGTAAAGATTTGGAGCTCTAAATCCGGCCAAATCACCATCCAAGCTATTTCCTTCGGTAGAAATCACTCCCTTTTCATTATTTACTGATTTTATTACTTGCATGTAAGATCTAAGGCATAAAAATAAGTTTTTATGAAGATTTATGACTTTTTATGGTCAAAAACGATTCTTAACCGAAATAACCTTTGGATCTATAAACTTACGGTTAAAAATACTTTAGAAACTGTTAAAATGATGTATTATTAAGTTTAGACCTAATGCATGTCGAGACCTATGACTAAAATAAACGTTTTGCAAGAAAAATCCAAAAACCCGAGGTTGTGCGCCGTCCTAGAAGCCACGACGACGCAGCGGGACACAAAAACGTGTTATGTGCGCCGTCCCAGCCCTCTCAACGGCGCACATGCTTGCTTTTCTTCCGAAATTTTGTCGTTTTGGTCGTTTTAAGCAACTTTGACCCGCTGACTTTTTAATATATGATGTTTGGGACTGAAAAACATAAACGTAATAACATTTGAGACATGTATGGACTTAAAATGAACTAGATTAATATGTTATCGTGTTGTAGGAGAGTTTGTGAGCGAAAATGGTATTTGCATTTTTGGATATGAAATTTGGGCGCGGAAGCGTTGCCCAAATTTCCTTAGAAAAATGTAAACCACTTCAGCAAGTAAAATCACTTGTGACATAATAATAATAAACGTTAAATCGGACTTTTGGACAAAAACGTGACAATTACCATTTCGGACTATTTTGGACAATATTTAACCTTGACACTTAAAGTTTAATCAAATTTTATCTATTATATTATATAAAAATAACATAATAAGATAATAACCAATTGAACTATATTGGTAATAATAGGCGATCCGTGATTCCCGGCTTCCATTCCGACCGACTGTGACAACCGTCAAAATTCAGGTACTTGTTCAGTTATTAAATCTGTTCGAAACGTTAGTTGCTCTTTTATCGCGTTCGCTTTATCCTAGTTCGTAACTTTTGAGTCTATACTTTGTCGGAACTAGTGTCGGAATAACTTCCGGAATCAAATTATAAGTCCTAATACCAAGAAAACACCAATTGAACTTTCCTAAGTTCATAACTTATCATACTTAAGAACTTTTAATTAACAAAAAGGTCCAACGAAGCAATAACGTAAAAACGAAAAATTTGAAAAAGGCTGAAAATTGCCCGGTGCGCCGCACCTAGTGATGAGGTGCGCAGCACCTCACGCCAGAATTCAAAATATTTTTAGTTTTAGTCCCTGCCTCGTTTTTACACTTCCACCACCCAACTCCACCAATCAAAAACGACCTAACCCACATAATTACTGCCTTGTGACAGACCACAACTCCCTATACCACTTTTCTTATTCATTTCTTTTCCATTTTACAAAATAGAAAACACACACACACACCCCATTCTCTCTCAATTTTCTCTCAAGAAAACCTTCAAACCAGAGATATTCCACCATTAAAATCCACTTTTGATCCATACAAATCGTTCATTTCATCAAGAGAAGCAAGGGGGTGTCGTTTTTATCAAAAAGGACTAGTCTTGTAAGGATTTTTGGAGCGTAAATCCGACCAAAAACTCATCATCCGAGCTTTACCTTCGGTAGATTTCTTTATTTTTACTATTCTTATACAAATAATCAATTGCATGTAAGATCTAACGGTTGAAAATATGTTTTTATGCAAATCTATGACTTTTTACGGTCAAAAACGTTTTTAATCGAAATACTCATTAGATCCACGAATCTGTGGATAAAAACACTTTAGAAACTGTTAAAATGATGTTTTAAAAGATATCTACTGGTTGCATGTCGAAATCCTTAAGTCACAAAACGTTTTTAGCAAGAAAAACACAAAACGGGATTGAGACAGCAGCTAGGTGCGCAGCACCTGTGCCCAGGTGCGCAGCACCGAGCTGCTGTTCTCCCGAAAAATCGTCGTTTTACTCGTTTTAAGATAATGTTACATTCTGGACTTTTACCGACATCACATTGGGACTGAGACAAACAAAAATAAGTATAATGCTGACTTGTATTGGACTATTTGGACTATAATGAACTATAAAATATGTGATATTGTGTTTTAGGTGATTTGTGAGCGGAAGTGATGGTACAATTTGTGGGCATGAAATTTGGGCGCGGAAGCGCTGCCCAAATTTCCTCAGAAATTGTAAATCACTTCAGCGAGCAAAAGCACTTAAAATATAATGATCAAAAACGTTAAATCGAATTTTTGGACAAAAACGTGACAATTACCTTTTCAGACTATTTTTGACTATACTTAACTTTGACACTTAAAGTTTAATAAAGTTTTATCCATGTTACTATATAAGAACATAATAATATAACAACTAACTAAACTATCTTGGTAATTAATAGGCAATCCGTGATTCCCGGCTTACATATTCCGACCGAGTTTCCAAGTTCTCGTTCTCTTCGCAATCCGTGAGTTACAACCCCTCGTTTTATATATGTTTTACATGAATTTGGGGGAAACATAAGATTAATTGCATTTTTAAGCCTTATGAAACAAATTGCAATCTATCAAACTTTGACTTTTGAATTATTAAACTTTGACTTTTGAATTATTAAACTTTGACTTTGACTTATTAAACTTTGACTTTGAATTGTTAAACTTTGACATTTGGTTCGTACTCGGACTTATTTGATCGACTATTTGAACTCTTATGCGTAAATTATTTGACTTTATTTAAACTTATTGGTCGCTCTCTTTTGACTAAACAGATTATTGATGCTTGTATACGTACCAACCCTTGATGGAACTATAACACGATCTTAAGTGATGGACGTACGACTCTCTCTATTTTAAAATGAAGTTTACTAGTGCCCGACTGTTTTAGACTTAGACTTTCACATTATTAACTACTTAGCCGTATAGTAATTATGGGTACTTAGGAAAGAACCGTCCCTTGCTTAGATGGCAGTCTAAGTACATATTACTAAGTTCTGTTTAACTTTCCGTTTGAGAGGCGGGAAGTTGGGGCCGTTCACGGTTGGATAATCGGATTAGTGTGAACACTTAAGTTATAGATGCCAAGAGGTTGATACAAGAAAATCTAATTAGTTACTTACGCATAAACTTATAAATTTTTAGCGTTTGATATACGCTTCCACTATTTGACTATATTTGGTCTTTACAAACTTAGGGCACCAGTCCGCCCACTACTTGGACTTTAAAGTATATAAACTATAAGCGACTTTTCTCCGCTAATCTCCTTTATGGAATCTATTACCTTATATACTTTATTTACATTTTGACGTACTCTATAAACTGTAACTCACTCACTACGTTTTCGTAGTTGACACTTTATCTTATGTTTCAGGAAATTAGTGTAAGCATGAGGTGCATGGCATGGACGGGTCAAGGCGGTTGTGTGAGAACCTTTTCGGGAAAAGACGTGGCCAGTTATTTTGGGAATTTTTAATGAACATTTTAATGGTGTTTCAATGTACTAAACTATTGTGTCTTGGATGGATTTGTAAACACTTTTAATTTTAATTATTGACTTGATGACCGTTATGTTTTATATGACCTGTGTAATGATTTTCCAGCTCTTCACATTCCGTGTTTCCGCTTTAGCGGGGTGTGACACCGACTTTCGCATTCTTACTCTTCGCAATTCGTGAGTTACAACCCCTTTTACTTAATGTATATTTTGATTTTTGGGGAAAACATAAGATTATTTGTATTTTGGAAACTTTACGAACAATTGCAACCTTTGTGAACTTTTGAATCTATTACGAACTTCTGAAACTATTGTGAACTTTTGAAACTATTATGGAACTATTGATCTATTTTGGAAATTCTTTTTGAAACTTTTATGCGTAAACACTTATTTGCACTACTGGCTTTCTTTGAACTTACCGGCTTGCCCCCTATTCGGCTAAACTAGTTATTGATACTTGTATGCGAGACCAACCCAGGATGAGACTATAACACGATTCTTAAGTGACTACTATCTTTTTTTGAAACAAAACTACTTAGTGCCCACCTTTTTAGAACTTTACACACTATTAACTTCTGAGCCGTTTAGTAATAATGGGTATCGATACTTAGGAAAGAACCGTTCCTTGCTTAGATGGCAGTCTAAGTACATATTACTATGATCTTGATACTCCCCGTAGGATAAGCGGGGTAAGGGGACTCACGGTTGAACAATCGGTTTAGTGTGAACACTTAAGTTATAGAATGCCAAGAGGTTGATACAAGAATCTAATTAGTTACTTATACGCATATATACTCTCTTTTAGCGATTGATTCCGCAACTATGATTTTACTAAATCTTGTTCTACTTGGTCTGTACAACTTTAGGGCATTGATACGCCCATTACTTCGAAACTCTAAAAGTATATAAACTTTAAGCGACTTTCTCCGCTAACCTCCTTTATGGATAACTTTTTTACTTTTATATACTTAATCGAAACTTTTGCCGAGCAACTTAAACTGTAACTCACTCACTACTTTTTGTAGTTGACACTTTATCTTATGTTTCAGGAAATTTAGTGTAAGTATGATGTGCATGGCATGGACGGGTCGAGGCGGTTGCGTGAGATCATTATTGGGAAAAGACTTGTTCATTTCTTTTGGGAATTTTAAATGGGAACTTTAAATTTATGTATTTGTATACTGAATAACTTGGTCGTTTTGAATTTGTAACCACTTTTATTTATTAATCTATGACTTGAAGCCGTTATGTTTATTATGACCTGTGTAATGATGTTCCAGCTCTTCACATCTCGTGTTTCCGCTTTAGCGGGGTGTGACACTAACTCACCATATATAAAACCCATGGAAGGTTTCCAATCGGCGTCAACCATCCTAAGAACTTTGACTAACGGTGCAAAAATCTTTAAACATAATGTTACACCGCTCCAAAATGCGGGAGATATCGCCGTTCCATAAGCTTTCGTACCTTTGCCCTTCTTAGAGAACTTACATTTTTCCCAATCTTCACTAGTAAACATTTGCCTAAGTTGACACTTTTTTTCCATCAAACTTTGTAAAGTAAGAAAGGCGGATGCAAATCTTGTAACTCCCGGTCTCACAATATCCCTTTTCTTTGTATGTTGTCTCATCATAGCCAATGTCTTGTGGTGGGCGTAAATAAACACCGTTAGCTTCTTTGCTTGATCGAGAGTTTTCTTATACCTCGGTAGCCCGCCAATAGCTTTCAAAACAAATAAACTTATAATTTATATATAAACACATTATATAACTAATAAAGTTACAAGAAAGGAAAACTTAGTACCTTCAAGCATTAGATTAATAGTATGTGTCGCACATGATGTCCAAAAGATTGTTGGTCTCTTCTCCTTCAACAATTTTTCCGCTCCCATATTATTAGCCGCATTATCGGTCACAACTTGAACAACATTTTTTGGACCAACATCTTCAATGCATTTATCCACATACACAAAAATGTTATCACTTGTGTGAGTTTCTTCCGAACATTCTTTGGAGGACAAAAAAACCGTGCCTAACTTTGAATTGACACATAAGTTCATGATTGTCACACCCCGCTAAAGCGGAAACACGGAATGTGAAGAGCCAAGATATCATCACACGAGTTATAAATAAAAACATACGGTTTCAAGTCATTACGAATAAAATAAGTGTTTACAGTTTAAAGATAACCAAGTATTGAAAGTACATCACGAAACAACATAAAAAATTGTTTGATAAAATCCCCAAAACATATTCAAAATAGGTCTTCTCCCGATTAATGACTTCACGTAACATTCCAGACCCATCCAACTATTGCACTTCATGACTTACACTTGATTTCCTGAAACAAGAGATAAAGTGTCAACTACAATAAAGTAGTGAGTGAGTTACAGTTTTCTAGTCCTCGACTAAAAAGATTTTGAATTAAGTATGTCAATACTTAGTAGTTTCTAAAAGTAGAATAAGACTTAAAGAATAGTTCGAACCAAACAGTTGTTTAAAAGATAGATGCGGAAGTCGTATAACTCTATACGCGCATGATGAGTAAACTATGATTGAATTCATGTATAACGACTACTTGGCATAATATAACTTAAGTGTTCACACTAAACCGAATTACCAACCGTGAGGCCTCTTACCCCGACTATCTACAGGGAGTCATTTCTGATCAAGTAATATGTACTTAAGCTGCCACTTAAGCAAGGAACGGTCATTTCCTAAGTATCGATACCCATAATTACTAAACGGCTTAACAAAGCTAATAGTGTGTTACGAAAATTAGGCACTAATGTTGTTTTAAAACTGATAGTAGTCACTTATGGTTAGTTATATCCCTCAAGAGTCACGATAGTTATACGATTAATCAAGTACATACGAGTGCCGAGAGTGGCATTAAATGAGTTTAATATAGTTTTGAACCAAAAGCCGAATAAGGTGGCGAACCATTAGTTTATCATAGGCTAAACGGCCATAAAACTAAATAAGCATAAGTTTCACAAAAACGTTCAATAGAGTTCATAATAGTTTATTTAGATCTCTTGTTTCCCCCAAAAGATAATTGAAAACAGTAAATAAGTGGGGTTGTGTTTGCAAGGATGAGCTACGTGCGCGAGGAGTAATCGAGATGGACCGGAATCACGGGAATCCTAATGAAATACTAAGGTTTAGTGAGTATTAGTGTTTATGTGTTTATATGTAAAGTGTCGGGTTTGGGTCTATTGAAAATTGGGCAGCGCTTCCGCGCCAAAATCGTTAATTCCAATATTTGTACACTTTCCCGCTTAACCAATTCAATAAACATATTTCATATTATTTCCAAGACAATGACATATAATACTTGTTCATTTGGTTCATTTATAGGTGAGTTACCCTCATTACAGGTTATGGTCATAAATCTCAGTTCCGAACATAAGTTTAGATAACACGTTTAAAGTTACGATCCAAAATGGTTTAAACTTAGCAATTGTGCAGTCTGTCAGCAGCATGACTGCGCCGCGGTGGGAGGACTGCGCCGCGGTCAGAGGTTTTACCTTGACCGCGCCGCGGTGACGCGACTGCGCCGCGGTCACTGTGACAGGTTCTTGGTCAAGTTCGTTTTTGAAGAAATTTGATGTTTTTATGTTAGATTTTGACATGCAACCAGGTATAAACTTAGATAATCGATGTCTAATAGTTTATTTAGTGTTTTTAACCACAAATTTAAGGATCTAACCATGCAATTTGTAAAAAACCCGTTTTTGTTCATAAATGACCCAAAATCTCCATACAAACTCATTTTTAGGTGATGGATGATGCATGCAATGAGTATATGTTGTAAGGACAGAAGATTAAAAGGATTTATACCGAGAGTAAAGTGATGTGAAGATGGTTGGAGTGATCCCTTAGTGATTTTAACCCAAAAAGATTAGAAATGAACTTTTTAACCCAAAGGAATGTAACCCTTTTCTTCCTTCTTACTTGATGGACGATTTTGATGTGTTTATGTGGATAAAGTTTCTGTATTTTTGATGTAAGTTACTGTAATGAAAGTATGTGTGTGTTCTTGAGTGTTAGGAAAAGAGAGAGAGAGTAGTAAGGGGTGTTTGTTTTGTGTGTGTGTGTGTAAGAATGAGTTTGTGTTGTGTTTTTATGTGACTCAATAAGTCACTGGACCTTTTTAGGGGCCTTGGGTCGGAGCTTAACCATTGGGCTCAAGTCTAGACCCATTGGATTAAGTTTGAGTTTAAAAGAAAAGTGGCTGTCTGCACACTCCACCGCGGCGCGGTGGTTTGACCGCGGCGCGGCCGGAGTGGCAGGCTTGCCTTTTTCGTTTTTCATTCGTTCCATTGTTAAGTGTTTCCGTTCATATATAATAGGAACTTAGACAAGTTCACTAGTATTTTCTTGGTATTAGGATTCGATTATGTGATTCCGAGTTCGATTCTACACACTCGAGTTTACGAGACAATTAATAATAAGATTAAATTCGAGTTAAGTCAAAGATAGAGAATGCGGTTTTCACCTGAAATAAGACGGTTGTCACATTCTCCCCGGGTTGAAAAGAATTTCGTCCCGAAATTCAGTTCGCCTCATCGGAGGAAAGATCTTTGAACAGGTGTGGATACTTCTGACGAATCTGGTCTTCACGTTCCCATGTGAATTCGTGACCTCGTCGGGAATTCCACCGAACCTTGACAATAGGAATACGACTTTGCTTGAGTTGTTTGACCTCTCGGTCTACAACCTCAAGCGGTTCTTCGATGAAGTTAAGCTTGTTGTCGATCTGGACGAAGTCCAGTGGAATGACAATGGTCTCGTCCGATAAGCACTTTTTCAAGTGCGAGACGTGGAAAACATTGTGGACGTTGGAAAGAGCTTGCAGAAGTTGAAGTCGATACGCCACTGGGCCGATACGTTCAATTACCTCAAAGGGGCCTGTGTACCTCGGGCTTAGCTTACCGCGTTTCCCGAAACGGACTACCCCTTTCCATGGCGATATTTTCAGGAGTACTCTATCGCCCACTTGGAACTCGAGGGGTTTCCTTCGGTTATCGGCATAGCTCTTCTGCCGAGTACGAGAGTATTTTCAATCTTTCTCGGATGGTAGTGATTTTGTCAATGGTTTCCTGGACAATGTCGAGCCTTGTTAGTTGTCGATCGCCAGCTTCTAGCCAACAAAGCGGCGATCGGCACTTGCGTCCGTATAAGGCCTCGAATGGGGCACACTTGATGCTGGCATGGTAGCTGTTGTTATAGGAAAACTCGATTAAGGGCAAGTGAGCGTCCCAACCTCCTCCGAAGTCAACTACACACACTCTCAGCATGTCCTCAAGTGTCTGAATCGTCCTCTCACTCTGACCATCGGTCTGAGGGTGGTATGCTGTGCTGAGGTCTAGTCGTGTCCCGAGCGATTTCTGAAGCGCGTTCCAAAACCGGGACGTGAGTCGACTATCTCTATCGGATGGAGAGAGGCGTTCCATGACGAGAGACAATCTCGTTAATGTAGATCTGTGCAAACTTCTCCATTGAATGGTTCTCTCTTACCGGCAGAAAGTGTGCGGATTTGGTCAATCGATCCACAATCACCCAGATTGTGTCGTTCCCCCTTGCCGTACGAGGCAATTTAGTGATGAAATCCATGGAGATCTGCTCCCACTTCCACATGGGGATCTCCGGCTGTTGCAATAGCCCAGATGGTTTCTGATATTCAGCCTTGACCTTCGAGCAAGTCAGGCACTTAGCCACATACAAGGCTATGTCCTTCTTCATGCCCGGCCACCAATAGTATTCCCGTAGATCCTTATACAGCTTGTCGGATCCCGGATGAATAGAGTATCGGGATCGGTGGCCCTCATCCAAAATGAGCTTGCGAAGGTCTTCAGCTCTAGGAATCCATGCTCGATTTTTGAAGTAATGAATTTCGTCCGGTTTAAGCTCAAATTCCTTTTCATGGTTGTGCAGGGTTTCGCCCTTAAGGTTCTCGGGTTTCAGTGCTTCCTGCTGAGCTTTAGAAATTTGCGATTGAAGGTTAGTTTGAACCTGAATTCCCAATGCTCTAACCCGAGATGGTTTAGCCCTTTCCTTACGACTCAGGGCGTCAGCTACTACGTTTGCTTTACCTGGATGGTATTTGATCTCGCAATCGTAGTCGCTTAATAGTTCGATCCATCTGCGTTGTCTCATATTGAGCATTTTCTGTTCGAGGATATGTTGAAGGCTTTTGTGATCCGTGAACTCCGTGCACTTAGTGCCGTACAAGTAATGCCTCCAAATCTTTAGTGCAAACACGACAGCTCCCAGCTCTAAGTCGTGTGTTGTATAATTCTGTTCGTGAACCTTCAACTGTCTCGATGCGTATGCGATGACCTTTTCCTTCTGCATAAGGACACACCCAAGTCCTTGGTGAGACGCATCGCAAAACACTACAAAATTATCCGTACCCTCCGGTAGGGACAGAATCGGTGCATGGCACAGTTCATGCTTCAGTTTCTGGAAGGATTCATCCTGTTGTTCTCCCCAGGCGAAGTCCTTATCCTTTTGAGTGAGTTCGGTCAGTGGCTTAGCGATTTTCGAGAAATTTTTAATGAATCTCCGGTAATAGCCCGCCAATCCTAAGAACTGTCGGATTTCGGTGGGAGTCGTGGGGGCTTGCCATTTCTCAATCGCTTCGATCTTTGCTGGATCGACATGAATTCCCTCTTGGTTGATTACATGGCCAAGGAAGTGTACTTCTCGGAGCCAGAATTCGCACTTCGAGATTTTGGCGTAAAGTTTCTGATCCTTAAGGAGTTCGAGGATAAGTTTCAGATGTTTCGCGTGGTCCTCCTTGTTCCTGGAGTAGATGAGGATGTCATCTATGAATACGATTACGAATTTGTCCAAATACGGTCGACACACCCTGTTCATCAGATCCATGAACACCGCTGGTGCGTTGGTCAGACCGAATGGCATGACGAGAAATTCGTAATGTCCGTATCGGGTTCGGAAAGCGGTTTTTGGAATATCGTTTTCACTGACTCGAACCTGGTGATAACCCGAACGGAGGTCGATCTTAGAAAAGTAAGTTGCACCCTGCAACTGATCGAACAGATCATCGATCCTCGGAAGTGGGTATCGGTTCTTGACGGTCAGTTTGTTCAGTTCTCGGTAATCGATGCACATTCGGAAGGATCCGTCTTTCTTTTTGACAAAGAGGATTGGGGCTCCCCAGGGGGACGAGCTCGGACGAATAAGACCATGATCCAAGAGTTCCTGTAGCTGTTTCGACAGCTCTTGCATTTCCGGTGGGGCTAGACGATATGGTGTCTTAGCAACCGGTGCTGCGCCAGGAACTAGGTCTATTCGGAATTCCACTTGTCGATGTGGGGGTAACCCGGGTAGATCCTCAGGAAAGACCTCTGGATGATCCTTGACTATGGGAATATCTTGTACACGGTTCTCCTTAGGCTTACGCTCGATGACATGCGCTAAGAATGCATCAAAATCCTTTTTGAGGTACTTGTGCATTTTAACGCTGGAGACGATGCGAAGTCGTTGGCCCGGTTTGTCGCCTTGCACGACAAGGGTTTCGCCGTCTGATAGAGGGATACGAATAAGTTTGTCGAAACAGACGATCTCGGCCCGGGTCGCGGACGTGCTTTCGCACTTACAGCCGAAGAAGCTCGGCAGGACCCAAATGCTGTGAACGGTACGTTTTCTGTAAACAACCACTATGCATCTGTATTGTTCGATTCTGGAGCAGAAAGAAGCTTCGTATCCTTAGAGTTTAGACCCTTCATTAATTTAGGATCTAAGATTCTTTAGGATAGCTTCACCATAGAGTATGCCAACGGTCAGGAATTTGAGGCTAAGGATGTAATCGTAGGATGTTCAATATGCCTATCTGATAAAACGTTTCCCATTGATTTAATCCCGATTGAGCTGAAGAGCTTTGACATCATAGTCGGAATGGACTGGTTATCCCGGAACCGAGATAACCAGTCCATTCCGACTATGATGTCAAAGCTCTTCAGCTCAATCGGGATTAAATCAATGGGAAACGTTTTATCAGATAGGCATATTGAACATCCTACGATTACATCCTTAGCCTCAAATTCCTGACCGTTGGCATACTCTATGGTGAAGCTATCCTTAATAATCTTAGATCCTAAATTAATGAAGGGTCTAAACTCTAAGGATACGAACCTTCTTTCTGCTACAGAATCGAACAATACAGATGCATAGTGGTTGTTTACAGAAAACGTACCGTTCACCGCATTTGGGTCCTGCCGAGCTTCTTCGGCTGTAAGTGCAAAAGCACGTCCGCGACCCCGCCCTCCTTGATTTGGTTGGGCGTTCTGAAGCTTGGGGCAGGCGTTACGGAAATGTTGGTCGCTTCCACACTCGAAGCACACCGGCTTCTGACCCTGAATCACAGCTTTCTCTGAACAGTACTTGGAGAAGTGCCCCACCTTCTGGCACTTTGAACACATCGGGCAATTCCCGTGGTGATGGAAGTTCAACTTATTGCACTTGGGGTTCGTCCCCGTGTAGCTTCGGTTCCCAGCTGGTGGTGGTGGTGGTGGTGCAGCAGTTACTGCGTAGTTGCGGGTGGTTTTCTGTTTCTTGTTGTTTCTCCGGGGGTTCTGATCTGACTTCCTTTTCTCTCCCTCCTCCTTCTTGAAGGGTGCTGCAGCGGTGAGGAGATGGCTGGTGAGTCAGTATGCCAGAATGATTGCGCTCTGTAGGGTTTGAGGTTCAGCAGAGAGGACATTTCCCCGGATCTCGGGAACTAGACCAGAAACGTAGCGGTCAATGCGGTTTTCCTCGGGGGTTACTAGTCTCGGAACCAGTCGGGACAGTTCATGAAATCTGGTGGTGTAACCCTCGATGTCATTCCCGACCATCATGAGATTCCACAGCTCCGCCTCAAGCTTCTTGATTTCTCCCTTAGGACAGTATTCAGCAATCAAAAGGTTTTTGAATTGCTCCCAGGAGAGAGCATAGGCGGTGTCACGCCCTCTGGTCCGAACCACGTTGTTCCACCATGAAAGAGCCTTCCCATGTAGTACGCATGAGGCGTACTCTACCTTGTCGGCCTCGGCACACTTGCTAATGTGCAAGACTGATTCGATGCTCTCGAACCAGGACACAAGTCCTACAGCTCCGGAGGTGCCGTGGAACTCTTTGGGCTTGCATGCCATGAGGCTTTTGTAAGTACAAGCGG